>JAIXHY010000006.1:149715-203526 GCA_020449905.1 Globodera pallida | reverse complement strand
TAAATTCGAAAAATAAATCCGAAATAAAAAACCAAAAACCAAAAAATTCTGAACTCTTTAAATCTGAAATAAATATAAATCAAATAACCCAAAAAATCCCTGATTTTTAGAAATAATTTTTTATAAGAATTTTAAATATTTTAAGTAATTAAATAATTTAAAATCACTTAATTTTGAATAAATTTATAAATTATAAAATATTTAGCTAATTAAAATATTCAAATAAAGTGAAAACTTTAAATCAGTCTAGAATATGAACCTTCCCTCATTTTTTACATTTCCACCATTTACCAAAACATTATAACCAAATTGTAACTCATTCAAAAATACCATCTTTAATTATATAAAATCTGAAATAAATACTCAAATTCTAAAATCAAATACTAAAAATCTAATTGCCAAAAAACCCTTAATTTCCGTAATTTTAAATTTTGATACGAAATTTTGAATAACCATGATGCATAGCTCATAAGCATTAACGGATGCAATACAGACTACATATATCAATGTTTTAATTTAAATATTTACAATTGCTCGTATAAATATAATTAATTAACAAAATTTAAAGTTTATTTAATATTTAAATATTTTGACTTAATAAAATTAGATCAAAATTTTAAAAATAATTTTAAATGACAGATTGTTGAATAAATAATTATATATTTAAGTTTTTAATCAACAAATTTATTTAAATTATTTTTAAATTAAATATAAAAATTTTATAATAAACTAAATTTGTAAAGTGAATAAATAGGTTCATTATCAGTAAACCGAGTATTTTATAAATTTCATAGATAGAAAATTTCGCTTAATCACTAATCATTAGACGGTTGGATATAACATTGTATATATAATTAAATTTTTATAAAATTCTTAATTAAAATTGGTAATACAATAATTATAAATATAAATATAAATTAAATTGTAATCAAATCAAGAATAAATTAAAAATAAGATTTAAATAATTAACTTATTTAGTTTTTTAATAAATTAAATTTAAGAATAATTATTTTTATAATGTTAATAATAACTATTTTTAAAATTATTATTAATGTTTAATTATTTAATTAATTATATTTGTAAATTAAATAAATTATAAATATTAATAAATAATCATAATAATAATTTAAATTTTTTACATATTATATGATAATACAATTTCTTAATATATTAAAATTATTTTTTATTAAATTTATGTCTTTAATACAATTTTACTAATAGATGTGATTATATGTTTTTTCGTCAAATTAAGCTTATTTTAGTTTGATTTCAAATTCATTGCTGAAAGTAGAAGTAGATTTTTTCATTATATCAAATGTTATTCGTGACAACGGGTTTAACTAATATTATTTTTATAAAAATTTTTAATGATTATAAACAATATTAAAATTTATTAATTTTTTACACTCAAAAAAAAAAATTAATGTCACTATCGAATAATTTTATATGTTAACGATAAAATAAAATTTTAAATTATTTCAAGTCAAAATTTTGCAAAAATGAAGAATATCAAATTTAATTGAAATTATTTAATAAATTTACTCATAAACAATAAAAACATTTAAACTTATGAAAAATTAAATTAAATTAATTTTTATTCATAAACAAAATTTTCCTGAGTTAATTTATTATCGATTTACATTCAGTTANAAAAATAATTTTATATTAAAAATTATTTCGTTCCTTGAAATCATAATATCAAATTACTAATATAGTGTCGATTCCAGCCAGATTTAATGACTGAAATTTAATAATGTATTTATACATATTTGACACTTGAAAAACATATTTCGAAAAAAAATTTTTTAAAGAACGTTGTAATCAAATGTATGGCTTCATGAATCATTTAAATTTTAAAATCTGTTTAAAGTTTGCAATTATTAATATTCTAAAATTTATTAGATTAAATTTTAATATTTATACTAATAAATCAAATTAATTATTGACATTTTAATCTCTTATTTAAATCATTTTATATTTAGTTATTAATATGTATTATTAATAAAATTTTTTTAAAATAAATTAAATAAAAAAAATATGAATATATAATAGTTGCTGTATATATATTTATTATAACTTAAGAGATAAATATGATAATTTTAAGATTCAGATAATTAATCAACACCTAATTTTCAGCAACTAAATTTTAAAAAATTATTAAAGGTAATTTAAAAAATATTTTGATATGATAAATTTAATAATTTTCATACAAATAGTTATTATAGAAAATAATTAATTTGTTAATTCTTATTATTTGAATTTATTTGATAATAATGGTAATTTATTTTTTTTTGTTTATTAATTAGTAAGTTTAATATTTTGTATACTTGAATTTATTTTGTTTGATTAATATAATTTTGGAAAACTTCGTTTATGAATTGCCATGCTTTTTTTTTGTGTTTATTAATGTTCATATTGAGAATAAAATTGATGAAAATACATTATTTTTTAATTTATTAAAATTTAATAATATAATTTATGACTATTAATAAAAATTGTTTATTCTATTAAAACCATACTTTTTGTATTACCAATTTTTAATTATGAAATTTGTTCAATTGCTTGAAATTTATATTTATAAAATTAAATTCTATTTATCAATTGTATGATTTTTATGTTCTGTTATAATGATATAAATTAAAATTAACTATATATAAATTATTTTAAAATTTTAATTAATTATCTTAATAAATATAATTTTTTATATATTTTAATTTAAAAAGTTTTTTTGTAAATTTGATTTAATATTCTTTTATTTTTGCATAAATTATTTGTAAATTTAATTAAACTATAACATTTGATATTAATAAAACGTAAATTATAATTAATTAAAATAAAACCATATTAATATGTTATTTTTAAATTAATTTTTAACCAAGATTAGTAGTCTTTTATATATAAATTTATAATTAGTATTTTTTTTACAAGTTTATAAATTTACTATTTTAAAAAATATTACTATTTTATTAAATAATAATATTTAATAAAAAGTACATTGATTTTGTTTATATTATTACTATAATAATTTTTATTATTTTACATTAATTTTATTTGTGCTGTTACTCTTCAACATTAAAATTTTGAAATATTTCATTTTTTGCTTTTGTAGGTATATGCAATATTCTATTTAAGAAATATTAATTGATTACTTAAAGTTAAACAACATTTATCTTTGTATTAAATCAAATATTTATAATTTTTATTATTAATATTGTGATTTTTTTTTTTATATATTAATATTTTAAATTTGTATAAATAATTTCACTACATTTTTATTTAAGTTTTGTTATAATTATATACATTTTTGTCATTTTATTTTAATTGTCAATTAATATATTTTTATATAACTCATATATTAATTGGGTTTTAAAAATTTATTGATGTAGTTAAGCGTTTATCGTATGTAAAAATCTAAATTACTTAAATAGTATTCAAACCTTTATGTTCATCTAATTATTATTTATCTAACCACAGTAAATTCGTGAGTCCATAGAATTTATCGTTAAAATATTTGTTATAATTTTTTAAAATAATTTTAAATGATTTAGTCTAATAAATTTTAATAATTTTTTAATATATTAGTATATATTAAATATTTAATTTAAATTTTTTTAAATATATGTCTAAAAAAAATTTGAATTCTTAAAAATATATTTAATATTTTTTATTAATTAAATGTAATTAAAAATTAAAAAGAAATTTGAGCATATATAAAGTTTTTAATATGTCTTTCTAAATAATAACTATATTAAAATTTTATTATAGAAAAATATTATATTTTTAAAATTTTTATATTCAAATTTATTTTACAATTTGTCAATATTTGTAAAAAAATTATAATTATTGTTATTTAGATATATTTTAAAAACTTTTATATTTATTAAATTTTATTTTATTATTTAAATTTTACAAAATAACTTAAATTTTGACAAAAATGAAAATTTTAAAATGCTTTGATTAAAATTAATTTTAAAAAATTTTTTTAATTACTTAAAAATCATAACTTGTTTTTTAATAAATATATGGAATAGTATTTTAATAAACTTATTATATTCTTAATAAAAGCTATAAAATATTATTTAATCTAAATAAAAAAATAAATTATTTTTATAATTTATATTTATGTTAAATTGCATCAGAAACTAATCTGTGTTTCCACAAAATTTTTTGCAAATTATTTAATATAAAAAATTAAAAATCTTCAACAAATTTAAATTTACGGACAAAATATCAAAAATTATGAATTATGTTTGTTAAATTTGTAAAAATTGCAAATCATTAAAATTATAATTTACTAAATGTTTCAAAAAATGCTATTGAATAAAATTAATTAAATTAAAAAAATTATAAAAATAAAAGTTTTTAATTATAATAGTTATCATATTAATTTTAAACTCTAAAAAACAATTTTTTTTAATACAAAAATCGTATGGGAACATTAAATCGTGATGCCGGCATGGATTCCGAATTTTGTATTCAATATCAAAGACAAGCTCTTAACAAGAAGTCGAATTGGAAAATGCTATATTTAATTGTAATATTACTCATTCATATATAATATTTAAAAAACGCTTAAAATTATTCAGTCAAAATGCTAGTGCTAATTAAAAAAATAATAAAAAAATTTACACAATTCAACATTTTCATCATAATTTTATTGCAGTGTATAAAAATCAAAATGAAAGCAAAGAAATTCAAATTTTTTAGCAAAATAAAAACGTATAAACAACAAACATACAAAATATGTTTATTTGTAGCCGCTTAATGAGTTTTAGAATCAAAATAAATCTAAATGCATGAAATATTTAACTTTGGTTTGATAACTAAAAACTTCCAAGGCAACAAGTCCGTATAAAAAAATGTACTTATTTTGAAGAAAGAATCTTAGAAGAAAGTGGACGCTTCACCATGGTTAGAGGGATTCGCCAGAAAACTGAAGGGGCTTTCGCCGCGGGAAAAAGTACGGCTGATGCTTATGAACAAAAACTTAAATATTATGAATAAAGAATTAAAATTTATGGCTAATAAAAAATTGTAATACACAAATAATACAAATTCAAATTAATTTCTAGTATCGTTTTAGTAATATAAACTAAACCAAACATAGGTAAATTCAAAACATAATTTTTTAAATAAATTAGCATTTATAATATAATTATTCAACACCAATTATTATCAGGCATTATATCTTGATAATTGATTACCGATTATAAAATTTCTCATTTAGAGCTTTCGAATAGCCCGTGTTTGTTTAATAACAAAATTTTAAATTTATTTAAATAACAAAATCTGTATAATATCTCGTCTTTTAGACACCGATTACTATATGGCACAATATTTCTGTAATGGGTGCTAATATTATTTTCTTTTTGTTTATGTTTAAGAGAATACAATTTTATTTCTCATAAAACAGATTTTGTAGACTGTTACTAATGTACATCATTGAGTACTTAAATTTTTTTTATGCATTATAATGTATATATTTAGTTATTGTTATACATTTACAATAAATGTTATAAAATTTTTGTATATATTTTAAATCTAATTTAATTCATGTATAGCAATGGCTTGTTTTATCTTTTTAAATTAAACGCTGTAGTTTACCATTTATTATTTTCACTATCTATTTCATTTGATTAAAAATTTTTATGATCTTAAGAGTTAGAGATAGATTAGTTGGGCTTCTTTCTGCTGAGCATTTGCCTAATAACTTCTGTCCGTAAATAACATTATATAAATTTAATATTCTTTGATCACAATATTATTTTACTTTTTTTTGTACAACGCATTTCTTTGCCGACAGAATTCAATAATACTGTTCATTTCGTCATATTATTTGACTTGTTACAGTTTTCAAATTTAATTTTAAACGTTTAAAAAAAGTATTAAATTCATAATTTATTTTTATTATGTTTTTTTGACATATTTAGAGCAAAGTTAATTATTTGTGTTAGATATTTGCATGAATTTTCTCAATTTATCACACAATGCTTGGTATTCCGTCTATACACTCAGTGCTTTCGTGGACAGCTAAAATTGCTCAAGTGATGATGGTTTTATTTACATTAACAAAATCCAAAATCGGCCCGCGTCCTATTGAAACCAGAGCATAATGACCAATTGCTTTATATGCGTCATAAGTTTGGTATTTTATTTCTTATTTTTAGGATTTATCCGCTGCCCGGACGGACCAAATAATACCATTCCTTTCCAAGGATAATATGATAAAGATTGTTCAAATATTAGTAATAAATTAAATTAGATAATCTTAAAGGTTGTAAATACTTTTAGAATGCAAAATGAATTGTGCGCTTTAAATTGTATAAATTTTGCTTCTATAAACTGAGTTTTTTAAATTTTTTTAAATCGACTTATAACGTGATGCCATCTTTTCTTAATTTTACGTAATTTGAAAGAGTAATGGTGACAAAATTTTGCGTATTTTAAAGTAAAACTTTTTTAATATATATATATAGAGATNTTATAAACAGTGTAATCTATGTTTGGTATTTTTAATTTAATGGCATAGCAACTTTATGTTAGCATTTTACAAATTATAATTAATAAATAATTGACTGCAGAATCCCTCAAACTTTTTCAATTTGTTTATAATATTATTTAATATTAATATCAATAACTATCATCTATGTAAAGAATACAACATTTCAAATTCATGTTCCTATCTGTATGTTTAAAATAAAAAGCCAAAAAAAAATGTTTATTTCTATTTTACCTTAATCTTTAATAAAAGGAGTTACATTACCAAAATATTTAATAAATTGTCGGTTTTTAAAATTAATATGATTGTTTATTCACAAGATGATCGCAGTGGAGGTTGATCCTGCGACTTTGGATTGTGTTTAAGTCGTAATTCCTTATTATTCGTTAACTCGAAGATTTNTTGCATTTATTCATAAATATTTACAAAAATCTATTTAAATATCAAAAAAATTCCAATAGAGTTGAAAACAAACAACCATCGGTAAATTTGTGCTCTTAAATTTCATTTAACTTAGACCTTTCACTGCATAAAGTCGTTTCCAATTCAAATAACAAAATAATGAAAAAAGCTATTAAATTCGAAAAATAAATCCGAAATAAAAAACCAAAAACCAAAAAATTCTGAACTCTTTAAATCTGAAATAAATATAAATCAAATAACCCAAAAAATCCCTGATTTTTAGAAATAATTTTTTATAAGAATTTTAAATATTTTAAGTAATTAAATAATTTAAAATCACTTAATTTTGAATAAATTTATAAATTATAAAATATTTAGCTAATTAAAATATTCAAATAAAGTGAAAACTTTAAATCAGTCTAGAATATGAACCTTCCCTCATTTTTTACATTTCCACCATTTACCAAAACATTATAACCAAATTGTAACTCATTCAAAAATACCATCTTTAATTATATAAAATCTGAAATAAATACTCAAATTCTAAAATCAAATACTAAAAATCTAATTGCCAAAAAACCCTTAATTTCCGTAATTTTAAATTTTGATACGAAATTTTGAATAACCATGATGCATAGCTCATAAGCATTAACGGATGCAATACAGACTACATATATCAATGTTTTAATTTAAATATTTACAATTGCTCGTATAAATATAATTAATTAACAAAATTTAAAGTTTATTTAATATTTAAATATTTTGACTTAATAAAATTAGATCAAAATTTTAAAAATAATTTTAAATGACAGATTGTTGAATAAATAATTATATATTTAAGTTTTTAATCAACAAATTTATTTAAATTATTTTTAAATTAAATATAAAAATTTTATAATAAACTAAATTTGTAAAGTGAATAAATAGGTTCATTATCAGTAAACCGAGTATTTTATAAATTTCATAGATAGAAAATTTCGCTTAATCACTAATCATTAGACGGTTGGATATAACATTGTATATATAATTAAATTTTTATAAAATTCTTAATTAAAATTGGTAATACAATAATTATAAATATAAATATAAATTAAATTGTAATCAAATCAAGAATAAATTAAAAATAAGATTTAAATAATTAACTTATTTAGTTTTTTAATAAATTAAATTTAAGAATAATTATTTTTATAATGTTAATAATAACTATTTTTAAAATTATTATTAATGTTTAATTATTTAATTAATTATATTTGTAAATTAAATAAATTATAAATATTAATAAATAATCATAATAATAATTTAAATTTTTTACATATTATATGATAATACAATTTCTTAATATATTAAAATTATTTTTTATTAAATTTATGTCTTTAATACAATTTTACTAATAGATGTGATTATATGTTTTTTCGTCAAATTAAGCTTATTTTAGTTTGATTTCAAATTCATTGCTGAAAGTAGAAGTAGATTTTTTCATTATATCAAATGTTATTCGTGACAACGGGTTTAACTAATATTATTTTTATAAAAATTTTTAATGATTATAAACAATATTAAAATTTATTAATTTTTTACACTCAAAAAAAAAAATTAATGTCACTATCGAATAATTTTATATGTTAACGATAAAATAAAATTTTAAATTATTTCAAGTCAAAATTTTGCAAAAATGAAGAATATCAAATTTAATTGAAATTATTTAATAAATTTACTCATAAACAATAAAAACATTTAAACTTATGAAAAATTAAATTAAATTAATTTTTATTCATAAACAAAATTTTCCTGAGTTAATTTATTATCGATTTACATTCAGTTANAAAAATAATTTTATATTAAAAATTATTTCGTTCCTTGAAATCATAATATCAAATTACTAATATAGTGTCGATTCCAGCCAGATTTAATGACTGAAATTTAATAATGTATTTATACATATTTGACACTTGAAAAACATATTTCGAAAAAAAATTTTTTAAAGAACGTTGTAATCAAATGTATGGCTTCATGAATCATTTAAATTTTAAAATCTGTTTAAAGTTTGCAATTATTAATATTCTAAAATTTATTAGATTAAATTTTAATATTTATACTAATAAATCAAATTAATTATTGACATTTTAATCTCTTATTTAAATCATTTTATATTTAGTTATTAATATGTATTATTAATAAAATTTTTTTAAAATAAATTAAATAAAAAAAATATGAATATATAATAGTTGCTGTATATATATTTATTATAACTTAAGAGATAAATATGATAATTTTAAGATTCAGATAATTAATCAACACCTAATTTTCAGCAACTAAATTTTAAAAAATTATTAAAGGTAATTTAAAAAATATTTTGATATGATAAATTTAATAATTTTCATACAAATAGTTATTATAGAAAATAATTAATTTGTTAATTCTTATTATTTGAATTTATTTGATAATAATGGTAATTTATTTTTTTTTGTTTATTAATTAGTAAGTTTAATATTTTGTATACTTGAATTTATTTTGTTTGATTAATATAATTTTGGAAAACTTCGTTTATGAATTGCCATGCTTTTTTTTTGTGTTTATTAATGTTCATATTGAGAATAAAATTGATGAAAATACATTATTTTTTAATTTATTAAAATTTAATAATATAATTTATGACTATTAATAAAAATTGTTTATTCTATTAAAACCATACTTTTTGTATTACCAATTTTTAATTATGAAATTTGTTCAATTGCTTGAAATTTATATTTATAAAATTAAATTCTATTTATCAATTGTATGATTTTTATGTTCTGTTATAATGATATAAATTAAAATTAACTATATATAAATTATTTTAAAATTTTAATTAATTATCTTAATAAATATAATTTTTTATATATTTTAATTTAAAAAGTTTTTTTGTAAATTTGATTTAATATTCTTTTATTTTTGCATAAATTATTTGTAAATTTAATTAAACTATAACATTTGATATTAATAAAACGTAAATTATAATTAATTAAAATAAAACCATATTAATATGTTATTTTTAAATTAATTTTTAACCAAGATTAGTAGTCTTTTATATATAAATTTATAATTAGTATTTTTTTTACAAGTTTATAAATTTACTATTTTAAAAAATATTACTATTTTATTAAATAATAATATTTAATAAAAAGTACATTGATTTTGTTTATATTATTACTATAATAATTTTTATTATTTTACATTAATTTTATTTGTGCTGTTACTCTTCAACATTAAAATTTTGAAATATTTCATTTTTTGCTTTTGTAGGTATATGCAATATTCTATTTAAGAAATATTAATTGATTACTTAAAGTTAAACAACATTTATCTTTGTATTAAATCAAATATTTATAATTTTTATTATTAATATTGTGATTTTTTTTTTTATATATTAATATTTTAAATTTGTATAAATAATTTCACTACATTTTTATTTAAGTTTTGTTATAATTATATACATTTTTGTCATTTTATTTTAATTGTCAATTAATATATTTTTATATAACTCATATATTAATTGGGTTTTAAAAATTTATTGATGTAGTTAAGCGTTTATCGTATGTAAAAATCTAAATTACTTAAATAGTATTCAAACCTTTATGTTCATCTAATTATTATTTATCTAACCACAGTAAATTCGTGAGTCCATAGAATTTATCGTTAAAATATTTGTTATAATTTTTTAAAATAATTTTAAATGATTTAGTCTAATAAATTTTAATAATTTTTTAATATATTAGTATATATTAAATATTTAATTTAAATTTTTTTAAATATATGTCTAAAAAAAATTTGAATTCTTAAAAATATATTTAATATTTTTTATTAATTAAATGTAATTAAAAATTAAAAAGAAATTTGAGCATATATAAAGTTTTTAATATGTCTTTCTAAATAATAACTATATTAAAATTTTATTATAGAAAAATATTATATTTTTAAAATTTTTATATTCAAATTTATTTTACAATTTGTCAATATTTGTAAAAAAATTATAATTATTGTTATTTAGATATATTTTAAAAACTTTTATATTTATTAAATTTTATTTTATTATTTAAATTTTACAAAATAACTTAAATTTTGACAAAAATGAAAATTTTAAAATGCTTTGATTAAAATTAATTTTAAAAAATTTTTTTAATTACTTAAAAATCATAACTTGTTTTTTAATAAATATATGGAATAGTATTTTAATAAACTTATTATATTCTTAATAAAAGCTATAAAATATTATTTAATCTAAATAAAAAAATAAATTATTTTTATAATTTATATTTATGTTAAATTGCATCAGAAACTAATCTGTGTTTCCACAAAATTTTTTGCAAATTATTTAATATAAAAAATTAAAAATCTTCAACAAATTTAAATTTACGGACAAAATATCAAAAATTATGAATTATGTTTGTTAAATTTGTAAAAATTGCAAATCATTAAAATTATAATTTACTAAATGTTTCAAAAAATGCTATTGAATAAAATTAATTAAATTAAAAAAATTATAAAAATAAAAGTTTTTAATTATAATAGTTATCATATTAATTTTAAACTCTAAAAAACAATTTTTTTTAATACAAAAATCGTATGGGAACATTAAATCGTGATGCCGGCATGGATTCCGAATTTTGTATTCAATATCAAAGACAAGCTCTTAACAAGAAGTCGAATTGGAAAATGCTATATTTAATTGTAATATTACTCATTCATATATAATATTTAAAAAACGCTTAAAATTATTCAGTCAAAATGCTAGTGCTAATTAAAAAAATAATAAAAAAATTTACACAATTCAACATTTTCATCATAATTTTATTGCAGTGTATAAAAATCAAAATGAAAGCAAAGAAATTCAAATTTTTTAGCAAAATAAAAACGTATAAACAACAAACATACAAAATATGTTTATTTGTAGCCGCTTAATGAGTTTTAGAATCAAAATAAATCTAAATGCATGAAATATTTAACTTTGGTTTGATAACTAAAAACTTCCAAGGCAACAAGTCCGTATAAAAAAATGTACTTATTTTGAAGAAAGAATCTTAGAAGAAAGTGGACGCTTCACCATGGTTAGAGGGATTCGCCAGAAAACTGAAGGGGCTTTCGCCGCGGGAAAAAGTACGGCTGATGCTTATGAACAAAAACTTAAATATTATGAATAAAGAATTAAAATTTATGGCTAATAAAAAATTGTAATACACAAATAATACAAATTCAAATTAATTTCTAGTATCGTTTTAGTAATATAAACTAAACCAAACATAGGTAAATTCAAAACATAATTTTTTAAATAAATTAGCATTTATAATATAATTATTCAACACCAATTATTATCAGGCATTATATCTTGATAATTGATTACCGATTATAAAATTTCTCATTTAGAGCTTTCGAATAGCCCGTGTTTGTTTAATAACAAAATTTTAAATTTATTTAAATAACAAAATCTGTATAATATCTCGTCTTTTAGACACCGATTACTATATGGCACAATATTTCTGTAATGGGTGCTAATATTATTTTCTTTTTGTTTATGTTTAAGAGAATACAATTTTATTTCTCATAAAACAGATTTTGTAGACTGTTACTAATGTACATCATTGAGTACTTAAATTTTTTTTATGCATTATAATGTATATATTTAGTTATTGTTATACATTTACAATAAATGTTATAAAATTTTTGTATATATTTTAAATCTAATTTAATTCATGTATAGCAATGGCTTGTTTTATCTTTTTAAATTAAACGCTGTAGTTTACCATTTATTATTTTCACTATCTATTTCATTTGATTAAAAATTTTTATGATCTTAAGAGTTAGAGATAGATTAGTTGGGCTTCTTTCTGCTGAGCATTTGCCTAATAACTTCTGTCCGTAAATAACATTATATAAATTTAATATTCTTTGATCACAATATTATTTTACTTTTTTTTGTACAACGCATTTCTTTGCCGACAGAATTCAATAATACTGTTCATTTCGTCATATTATTTGACTTGTTACAGTTTTCAAATTTAATTTTAAACGTTTAAAAAAAGTATTAAATTCATAATTTATTTTTATTATGTTTTTTTGACATATTTAGAGCAAAGTTAATTATTTGTGTTAGATATTTGCATGAATTTTCTCAATTTATCACACAATGCTTGGTATTCCGTCTATACACTCAGTGCTTTCGTGGACAGCTAAAATTGCTCAAGTGATGATGGTTTTATTTACATTAACAAAATCCAAAATCGGCCCGCGTCCTATTGAAACCAGAGCATAATGACCAATTGCTTTATATGCGTCATAAGTTTGGTATTTTATTTCTTATTTTTAGGATTTATCCGCTGCCCGGACGGACCAAATAATACCATTCCTTTCCAAGGATAATATGATAAAGATTGTTCAAATATTAGTAATAAATTAAATTAGATAATCTTAAAGGTTGTAAATACTTTTAGAATGCAAAATGAATTGTGCGCTTTAAATTGTATAAATTTTGCTTCTATAAACTGAGTTTTTTAAATTTTTTTAAATCGACTTATAACGTGATGCCATCTTTTCTTAATTTTACGTAATTTGAAAGAGTAATGGTGACAAAATTTTGCGTATTTTAAAGTAAAACTTTTTTAATATATATATATAGAGATNTTATAAACAGTGTAATCTATGTTTGGTATTTTTAATTTAATGGCATAGCAACTTTATGTTAGCATTTTACAAATTATAATTAATAAATAATTGACTGCAGAATCCCTCAAACTTTTTCAATTTGTTTATAATATTATTTAATATTAATATCAATAACTATCATCTATGTAAAGAATACAACATTTCAAATTCATGTTCCTATCTGTATGTTTAAAATAAAAAGCCAAAAAAAAATGTTTATTTCTATTTTACCTTAATCTTTAATAAAAGGAGTTACATTACCAAAATATTTAATAAATTGTCGGTTTTTAAAATTAATATGATTGTTTATTCACAAGATGATCGCAGTGGAGGTTGATCCTGCGACTTTGGATTGTGTTTAAGTCGTAATTCCTTATTATTCGTTAACTCGAAGATTTNTTGCATTTATTCATAAATATTTACAAAAATCTATTTAAATATCAAAAAAATTCCAATAGAGTTGAAAACAAACAACCATCGGTAAATTTGTGCTCTTAAATTTCATTTAACTTAGACCTTTCACTGCATAAAGTCGTTTCAAAATTAAATAATAACAAATAAAATTATTTAAAAAAAAGTTTACAACTAAATGCTTGAAGATAAGCATGCATGATTTAAATTATGTATTTACTTTGATACCATCCATAAGAACACGAAGGTCTAACGATTATTGTGAATGTAAAGAATCTTATTTTAGATAATTTACAAATTGCGAAAATATTAAATACTTATAATAGTGATTAAGATTAAGCCTTTCGCTTTCAAAAATGTTATTGACGTTACATTGTGAATATTGATGACACGAAACCGAATTTTCAAAATATTTACAAAAAAAAAGTTTTCATAATCAATGTATTTACACCGCCATTATGTGCAAATGTTAAAGATGTAAAAACCTTTATTAATAACGAATTATTAATTATAGCCTTTAAAACATTTCTTCAAAACAAAAATTTCTAAATGTCCTTCAAAAATATTTTTTTAAAAATTGGGAATAATTTAAAAGAATTTTAATGGACACTTTTTGAAGAAATTTGTGTGATTAAGTAATATAAAATTGTCAAAGTTAAATTTTTAAAAAAATAAAACCGTATTTACAATCGCGTTTAAATTAGTGTGCTGATTGAAACGTTAAGACAATAAATTATATATCTTAGTTAATAGCAAAAAAATTTTAATAAAACTAAAAAAAATTTGTAAATAGTTAAAAAGGTAACCAGCTCAAAAACCGTTTTAAACTCAAAATCCGTCAAATTTATTCGACCTTCAAGGCAAACTTACAGCAAAAATGTAAAACTTTTATTTACTTTTAAAAACTAATTGACTAATGTTGGATCTAAACAAAAAAATATTTTTTTGTGCATAGCTAAAAACTTGCAACAAGGTTTAGGAAGGAGATAAAGCAATTTATGTGTAAAGGGAGGATGAGAATTTACAAACAAACTGTAGTTAACAGTAATATTTAAAAAATGCTCCTAAATTTATATTTAATAAAGTTTTTAATAATCCGCCAGCCCGTTTCGTAAATCCCATATATTTTATGAAGTAGTTTTTTAAACACCATAACTTTTATTTCAAAATATATAATTGATGGGGATTTATTAAATTATTTTAGAACAAATAACATAAAAAAAAGTGTTTCCCATGTATCTTTTCAAGAACAATAAGCACAAATCGAAACAAAATTTCGGAAAAAAAAAATGCAAATTTGATATTATAAAAATAAATTAAATAAATTCGATGACAACTATTTTTATTTAATTGAGCCGATAAAATCACCTACTGATAAAAAATTAAAATTAAACAAAGATCAAATAAATAACTTTGCCAACTTATCTTTATAATGAAGTAAATACAATAAAAGAGACGCGATAGACTGTCTAGAAGAGTGAATTGATTGATTGGCTCGTGGACCTTATTAATATTACACTGATGGACAAACCAAGAATACGAAATGTTAAGAAAAAGTGGTTTAAAAAATAAAATACTTTGCAAAAAAATTATGGAGAAAAAAATAAGCATTCCATTAGGTAATAAATAGGGCTGGGATTTTTATGTTATAACATATTTTTTCGTGGATTCCTTACCATGAGAGAAGCCCAAAAATAGAATTTGTTTTAAAAAAATTTTGAATTAGAGCGACTTTTTAGCACATATAAAAACATATTTTGGGGGTATTTAAAGCACATATTGACTGACATATTTTAAGCTTTTTCAGAGTTTTATCACATATTTCGCCATTTTTCAAAAATTCCTTAACAAAAATACAATAAAAACGAAAAATACACCCCTAAGGATCGACTTTTTAAAAATTTAAAAAAATGCCCCCTAAAAAATGACTTTATCTTGGACCATAAATCCACCCTCAAAAAGATCGACATTTTCCCTAAAATTTTTTACTTTTGATATTTTTTATAAAATTTTCTAAAACATGTGAAAAATAGTATATTTACAACTGTAGGAGCAAAATTAATAAAGATAGATGAATTTTGAAGGTTTTTATGCATAAACTGACTAGATTTTGGCCATTTTTGGCACATATTTTGGCTTTTTTTGGGATTTTCAGCATTTTGGCATTTTTTAGCACATAAAAACATACATATTTTGGGTTTTTTAGCACATATAAATCCCAGCCCTAGTAATAAACATATCAACGTGAAGGAGGGAAAATTGAAATTATCGAATAAACATTAATTATCCCAAAAATAATATTTTTTTATATACTTTGAGTGGTGAACGGAAAATTGGGCACCGGAAAATTGGGCACCAAAGATTTTCGGAAATTTGGGCACCGAAAATTGGGCACCAGGGAAAATTGGGCACCAAGATATTTTGTGTTTTTTGTTCTAACTTTTTTCAAACAACTCTAAACGCTCAGCTTTTTTTTGCAAAAAGATTCTCCACACTAAATGCTGTCAAATGGTATTAAGACTTCCTATCCTGTGGACTTTTAAAAATGTTGTAAGCTGAAAAATGGTTCTTTTCCAAGAAAACTTGCACCCATCTTCCCTAACTTTGTTTATACTAAGTCTAACTAGTTGCAATTAGTATCAATAAAAAGATCTATTCGCGTTGAATACATAGCAAAAGAAAGCTGAGCGTTTAGAGTTGTTTGAAAAAAGTTAGAACAAAAAACACAAAATATCCTGGTGCCCAATTTTCCCTGGTGCCCAATTTTCGGTGCCCAATTTTCCGAAAATCTTTGGTGCCCAATTTTCCGGTGCTCAATTTTCAGGCATTCCTTTGAGTTGGCTCCAAAATCAAATCAAAAAAAATTATAATAAAAAATAAAATTTTTAGCCCAATGAAATTAAAAATGGATTGCTTACATTGATATGAAACATTAAAAGAGTTTATACTAAATTATTTGAAAGAAACGTGTAATTTGGCCAGATTATGTATTTTTCCAATTTAATATTAAAGTCAACTTATTTAAAAGTCAAACAAACACAAGTCCATACTGAAAAAATAATATTTCTATTATTAATAGAGTTAATAATGTAAAAAAACATTTAATCAATATAGAACAATAAACTGACAAATATAGAGTTTAAAGTTAGAATCAATTTCAAAAATTACGCTTTTGACAGAAAAATCAAATAACCTGTAAATTTTCTTAATTATTAACTAATAAAGGAAGTAAAAAAAACAGACTAAATTTAAAAACAATAAAATAAATAAGGCTAAAAAATTAATAATTTCGCTCAATGTAACTTAAAAAAGAAAAGAATACATTATCATAAAGATGCGTGAATGAAAATCAATTGTTAATTTGCATAAATCAAAATTTGACACAACTTTGTAAATATAATAAAATACACAAACTACTTGTAAATATTTTTATGTCAATAACATAAAACAAACTTCATCTCGAATGTTAAAAGCTATTTATATTTCAATTAAACCTTTTATAGTAAATAAAATAAACCAATACAATCATTCAGAAAAAGTGCACTCGCAACAAAAAGTATTCAAAAAAGATTATTGTCTAAATCTAAACATAAAATTAAAATAAATGGGTTTAGTTATTGTTTTAAAATAATATTTGCAAGTAATTAAGTTAATTATCTAAAATAAATAATAATTTTAAATTTATTACAACATAAAATTGTTCCATTTCTCTCTACTTTCAAAACGTTAGAAAAAATCAATTAAATTATAATTTTTTTTTCATTTAAACTATTAAATAATTTTAAATAATGATAACAAAAAATGTTCGTAAATTTCAAATAAAATTAGTAACTGAACAGTCCATCCACGGAGAGCCTTTGACGTTGCGAGGCAGGCTGCTAGGACAGCTGCAAAGGGTGGCTGCAAGGGGCAAAGCTTTGGCGGACATTTTACGTAATTAGCCATGGAAATAACTTAAATCAAAAATTACTTTCAAATTATTATAACCACGCGATCGAGAAGAACACAAATACGAGGCGTTATTGAATTTTATTCATTTAACTCAAAATAATTTAAATATAAATTATTCAACCAAAAGATGCAAACAATTTTAGTTTAAATTGCAATAATTTACTTATGTTAGTGCAAATGTACCGTTCACTGATCCTTAAACAAACCATTTATCAGAATTAAAGCAATATGATAAATTAATTAAATAACTTAAATTATGAAACAAAAACAAATTAACATGTCAATGGAATTGGTAATTGAGGATATTAATTAATTTAATTTTTTCATAACAGCAATTAAATAATATTTATAAAAACAAAACAAAATTCTGCATTTTCGATAGCGTCAAACAGTTAATAGATGAGCCAAATCTTTGAATACAAATATTTAAGAGTTGGAGATTAATTGTGTTGGCGTAATAATTTCAGAAAAGTGGGAAAACATCTTATGCTACGGATTTAATGATTCTAATTAATCTTTTTTAAGTAAAAAATAATTTTAGCATTTATAGCGCGAGTCTCATTTCATGAGATCTAAAAGTTAGAAGAAAAAATTTAACGAAAACGACTAAAAGCACAAAACATCATAAATTAGGAATTATGCTTCTTAAAAATTATATTTTTAAAAATTGTATTAAAACCAAAGCAAAGGCATTTATAATGTAATTAAAGCGGTGGATTATTATTATGAAATATTAAAACTAATATTAAAATTTTAAATCTATTTGATTGTAACGATAGGAGTTTTTGTTTTTAAAAAATTAAAAAAAAAATTTTTTTATAATGCGGCATATTTTATAATTAAACTATAATTAAGGCAGTTTTGGCCATAACATAAAATAGGTAATAGAATTGGTTTATTTTAAATTTTGGAAGTATGTGTCGATCTTTCTGATACATAAAAATATATCGTCTACAACGCTTGAATATATGATTAACTATAAAGTAATGACAAAAAATCAAGCAATGCATTTAAACGTAGATAAAAATGTTAACGCATGATGATTTACTTGACGCGCCAATATTTAAATGATAAAATATAATGTTAAATTTAAAATGTCAAAACTTTATGATTCTTAAATTTAACGCAAAATAACCATTAAATAATATTAAATCTCAAAATTTTTTCTATTAGTCCACAAAGACACGACTCATTAAGAAAAATTATTTATTTTAATCAAAAAGCCTGGAATACATAATTATTGAAATAAAATTTTTAAATAAATGCAATATAAATACATTAATCTAGCATTTACCCACTTATTTGTTATTTATTATTGATAAAATTGCCACACTTTAATTTTCCTATTAATTATCAATAAAACAGCCGTGATATTAGCGCTAATCATCCAAAAAAGCCAATGAGTGACAGTGAGTAGTTATAAATTCTACAAATCAATACAAAAAAAGTTAATCAACTTGCTGACAACTTTTAAGCTAAATAAGGCCAAAGGCTTTTAAAAATACAAATGTACTTAAAACGCCATCAAATAAGCTAGCATAAATATTGTTTTGAAAAATCCAAAAAAAACTGCCAAATCTTTAATAAAGATAATAAAAATTAACACATATTTTATTGTAACAATTGCGAAAAGATAGATACAATTTAAATTTAAACGGTTAAATATTCGTTTTTTTACGAAATCGCCAATAACTTTTAAAAATAGCTAAATTATCTTAGTTTGAATTAATAATAAATATAAATTCAATAATTTTAAAAAAACATTGAGATAATGTCTATTCATCGTGAAAGAAAGTTCGGTCTGGTAAGACGTCAAAAAAAGTTGTTCTGCAATAAGAAATATTTGAAAACAAATTATTATCAAAAAGCAAGATTACGCTAAAAGTCATCATGACAACCTTCAGAAAAAGCCTCGACGTATCGGCGAAAGCAAACAGCCAAAAAACTATGTTACCACATAATAATTAACTAAATATTAAATACTTTAAACGTAATTTTACCATAAAAACGTTTTTATTATCAGAAGTTTGAGTTTATAATAATATAAATAAAATAATTTTTTTGATTAAAACATTGAAATAATGTCTATTCTTGCTGAATGAGCTAGCTGGTCTATCCCTAAAATATGGGACTTTTGATTGACTGCCTGAGTAATCAAGAAGAAGACGAAGACGACAACGCTTATAGTGTGGGAGGAAGACAACACTGTGAAGACAACACTATTACTTTAGTATCGGCGTCTAAATTGGCCCGAATATTTTTTTGTATTTAAAGAAAAAAATATTTATAAAAATGGCAAATTATTTAATATAAAAATATGTTAAAAATGTAGTATTTTGCAGTTCAGTTGAAGCATTTATTAAGTATAAAGAAGCGGCTGTGTCGAGGTTGAATGAAGCTAAAAATAAATGCCACCTAAAAAACAACAACAGGGGGACAACATACGACGATCAACAACGGGTTACGATAAGCTTTCTCCCGACAGTATTTGCATTCACCAAATTCAGATATCACGCAAATAATAAACGTTATTAATGTATAGAATTTGATTTTTAAATTGTAATATTTTCAGTTATTTTGTTGTTTTTGTTTATTATTTTTATAATTAAATAATAATTTGTCTTTAACAATATGAATACTCAATACATCTAACATAACAAATTTACGACATTAATTGAATTTAATTTTAATAAAGATATATAAACACATATTAAAATGCAGTAATAATTACCTGAATAATTTTTAAGCAATTCAAACTAATGACAACTCAGTACGACAAATTTATATAAAAATTCAGCAACAGTTCAATTAATTATTGGTATTATTAAATTTGAAATTCAAAGCTTTATACTGTAAAAAATAATATAAATTTTTAACAAATTTTTTATAAAAATAATTGAAAAAGTGATCTAAAACTTCCTAATCCGCAAAAATTAATTTATAAAAATTCAAATAATAGTGAGGCGAGGACGACAACACTGTTACTTTATTATCGGCGTATAAATTGACTCGATATTAAATTAATTTAATCGCATTTACATCCGATTGTGTTATTTGGTGGTTGGTACTTAAATTTATTTTCTTGTAATTAAAGAAAAAAATTTATAATTGAAAACTTTAAAAAATGAAATCTCATCGAATAAAAGACAGTCCGGTTTGCTGAATAAGCGTATCAATGACAGGTGAACGATTGCTGAACAATATGAACCGCCGACTTTCAAAAGCGTGTGATGTATGGGAGTTGGTCTGTGAATTGTTTGAACAAATGCTGAAAATTAAAATATATTAATCACTATTTAGTAAATACGACAAACAATTATTAACTTATAACAGAAAATATAATATTTCAATTAAAATTTAATATATATGCTGGGTTTTAAAATTGAATTTCAAATTATTTAAAAATTTTCTTGCTAATGTTTAAAATTTATTAATTAAAGCTTTTACTGATAAATAAATTTAACTTTGAAAAATCCTACGAATAATGTTTTAATTTGATATAAAGAAGGTTGTTTTTAATAAATAACTTAAAAATGCAATAATTAAAAAGTATATAAACTAGCTTAAAAAAGAGAAACTATATTTAAAGAAATAACATTTTAAAATTTCGATATTCCGCCCGTAAGATATATTTTTTTGTGTTATAATTTATTAAAAATAAAAATTTGGCATCTACTTATGTGCAATCTTTATTGGTTTTTAATTATTATTTTTAAATAGCTTTTTAAAGGCTTAATTAAGTATACCAAATGCTTTTGGAGACAGCGGAAGGGGGAGAGAATCAATCTTAAATAAAAAGAACATATAAAATATTAATATTAATGAATAAGTTTAAAAAAACGCTTGGAAATATAAGGTACAAAAAAATATAAAATATTATATTTTATAACAAAAAAAGCTCCATATTTACAGAAAATCAATTTTGAACAAAGATTCCTTTTTAAACTCTTATAATTAATAAATTATTGTCATATGTAAAAAATATAAATTCTTTTTACAAAATAATTTATAAATGGGTCCGCCGACGATTTCAGTAAATCGTGTACAACGTCATTTTACTATTTAAAAAGCCAGTCGGAAAACAAGATCTCAGTACTTCTGCATGTACTCGAATATTGCTAACACAGCTTTTATTCAAGAGTAAATTAGTAAAAAAGCTAATATTTTAAAATAAAACTAGACTCTTATTTGTGAAAAAATACAATATTACTTTGTCTAAAATATGACAGTCATTCTATAGATATGCCAGCGAGCCCCACCTTCAAAGCAACCATGGTAATTTTTGTATAAATTTTCAACTAACTAATCAAACGAGATAAATTAATTATTCACGTTAATAATGATAAATTTAAAAAAACTCATTCAATTGTTATATTGTCAACATAAAAATTAAATAATACTTATTTGTGTAGATTCAAGATTATAAATAAAATAATTATCTAATGACCAAATTACTAAAATTTATTGCTATCAAAAATTAAAATAAATTAGAATTTTTGTTTTTAACGCCAAAAAAGTTTAATCAGGCCAATAAAAACATCCTCTCCACAATTTGGTTTAATAAAAAAGATTAAAATTTCAGTTGAAATGAATTGAACTGGCACAATCGATTAATTGGAAAATAAAGTCTGTATAATCATAAAATGTAAAATAAAATTACAAAAATAAAGATTTTCTTTAAAACAAATAAAATAAAAAAATGAACTAAGAACTAGGAAATATATCTTTGTATGCGTATATACAATATAAAAATGTTGAACCTAAAAATTAATGAACTCTCACGTTGGATTAAACCATTTATCAGAAGATAATGGCCGATCCAGTGTACAGATTATTTTAAATATTTGCCTACAGAACTTTCCTTATAGATGAAATGCTATAATATGTAATAGTACAAATTATGAAAACTATAAAGCAATTGTAAAATAATATCTATTGAAAGGTTCATTAAATTAATTATAACATTGAAATTCTATAACGAATAGCGAAAATTAATTAATTAAAATAAATAAACCTTTATTAGCTACAATATATTCAAACATTGCAAACCTTTAATCAGTTGCAACACAAAAAAATCGCAATTGTACACGGTGAAAAAACTAGCTGAAACCAATGTGGGGAAAAATATGTGAATGTTTGAAGCGATGCATCAAATGAATGGTTAATAGCAAAGAGCGGATGTTTAAATTGAAAATCCAATAAGCCTGCAAATTACACATCTCAAATCATTTAAAAAGACAACGTATTTATTTATTAAATGTGGTGACATAGCTATGACATTTTGGAATATAATCTCAACTTAATTAAATATTAAGATTTTGTTGAGGCCTGAGTCTGGTAAATGTTTAGACAGAAACAATTATTATAAAAAGATGGTGATAAAAAATGACTACAATGGCGCATCTGACATTCTGGTCGAAATGAAGCCTGAAAACGATGGCCCAATTTAATAAAATAAAAATATTATGCATAAACACTAAAATATATTTAGTAAATTAGAAATATTTAAATTTTTTACAAAATATAATTAACTAACTAACCATAAAAATTAATACTACTGTTACGAGATGTACATTTAAAATAAAAACGTGCATAAAACGCTTTAAAGTCCACATACACTTCAAAAATGATAAATCCCTGAATAATACAATTTTAAAAATGATTATATATTGAATTCTTTCTTGAATTTAGGATGTGGATTAGTTTGTAATTATTATCTTAATTTTTTTTTATGTATGGCTTAGGTTAAATTTCAAAACGTAATTATTTTTATCTATAAAAAAATCAATTTGTTGTGATTTAAATATAATAACTATTTAATAATAATATTTTACATTCTGGTACTAAATAAAATTAAAAAAAAAACAAGATGTTTTATAGATATTGGCTAATGAATTAATCTACCCATTTATTAACAATGCCCCAATTGGTATAAAAACAGTAAAAAGTAAAATAAATGATTTAAAATCAACATTATTATTAAATAATTACATTCATGTGTTTCCAGCGGGCAAACATTAAAATCAACCAAATGTATAATACATTTACTTGAAAAGAATAAATATGAAAAAACGTGTATTTTTATGTTAAATTAATTATTACGTAAATAAAAATGGAAGAGCTGCGCAAGTCATCGCCCGCAGCGTTTGTGGCGGCCGTGGCAATTTTAGCCGAACGGCGGCACTTGCTGCGCAAGGTGGGATAGATTGCCGGCCGGTCATTTGTCTTTAGGGCACCGATATTGTGCAGAAAAACATTTATTAAAATTTGCTTACAAAAATGTAAATAGAAAAAATGGGCAAATTATATATGTAAAAAAGTGTTTAATATAGAAAATTTAAATTCAAAAAATCGTTAAATATTAAAAACTTTAAAAAATGCTAATAACAGTTAAGATGCAAATATTAATTAACTACGTTATTAACGCCTGTTAATGGTTTATAAAAACCAATTATAAAAATCCAAATATTCTCTTTGAAAGAATTGCGATAATATTCAAACTTTATAATTTTTATTGCTGTTTTTAAAATTTAAACGATGCATCATTAATAATTTAAAAATATCTAATCAAGTTTTTTTATGAATAGTTTAAAAATGACCAAAACAAAATAAAAGTATGAAAAGTTTAATTGAGAATTAAATTGTGTATTGCTAATAAAAATAAAAATTATAAATTATAATAACGACATTGAAAAATTAAAAACTTCATTCCAATAAATGTTTAATTAAGGAAGTCCCGACTGGTTAAAGCTTTGGCGCATCAGTATGGTGTTCAAAACAGTCGGGAGGGGTTCGCCCATTTCCATCCAAAAAAGGGTTAATCAATATATTTAATAACTTAACAATAACAAAGACTTAAAGTTTAATTGAGAATTAAATTGTAAATATTTTAAATATTGCTAAAAAAAATTAAGGATCAAAAATTATAAAAACAATAGTGAAAAATTAAACTTTATTCCAAAAAATTTAATTGAGAAAGCAGTAATTTTTATTCCATTTTATAATTTTGAAAATATAAAAACCATTCTTGCGAGCAGCTAATTTGGGATTGCAATGACATACTAAGTCAAAAATGAATGCTTAAAAGATTAAAAAAAATTCGAGAAGAGAACAAACAATAAAAATAATTCCATAATAAAATAATTGTTAGTTTTTTTGAAATAAAAGCTTTTAGATTTCTATCAAATAATTTATAGAAATTCAAAAAACGAAAATATAAAAAATTCAATTCGATAAAAGTATTGCTGCTCAAAAGTAATTACAGAAAAAAATAAACAAAATGTAAAAAAACTAATTTAATAGAAAAAAAAGATATTGAATTCTGACGCCATTTATTAATTTAATTAAATATGAACATTTGCGTAATAACTTCTGTCCGAATCAACATTATATAAATTTAATATTTTTTGGTCAAAATATTAAAAAGATTACTTTTTTAATACATATAATAAGCATTTCTTTCCCGTCGAAATGCAATAATACTGCTGATTTTTTCATATTATATTTGGCTTGTTACATTTTGAAATTTAATTTTAAACAAATAATAAAAAAAGTTTAAATTAATAATTTATTTTTAATTTTGTTTTTTGTTTTTTGAAATATAAGTTTATTAATTAATTATTTGTGTTTTAAATGTTTTCCTGAATTTTCTTAATTTATCACACAATGCTTGCCATTCCCGTCTGTACACTCAGTGCTTTCGTGGACAGCTAAAATTGCTCAAAAGATGTTGATTTTTAGCTGGGAAAGTTGACTTTCGTATTTGTAAATTTTAATTAAAAGGCTGTAAAATACATTTTCTTGGTTTGAATTTGAAATTTGATTTTTTTAAATATAACCTTTATAATCAGGCATCGGAATTTATGTCGGTCGCTTTCTGATTTTTTGTTTATTACGTTCCTGTAGAGTAATATAACTTTGCTATTTTAATTTAATGCCATTGGGATTTTGTAGGTAATATTTAAGATTAATAATAAATATTGACGGCAGAATCTCTGAAACTCTTTTAAATTTGACTATTTTATATTATGTTATAATAAATTGTATTATTATTGAGTAAATTGGTAGGTGCCTATCACCGCGCTTAGAGGCGTTTTGTCATTTTGTACTACACATATTTTAGCGAACAAATTTATTTCCACCAATACTTAGAGTTTTTTGTATTTTAATTAATAAAATTATTATTTGGTTATTTTGATGAATTCCTTAAAAAATTAAAAGTTATATTTTTCCAAATTAATAAAATTGATTATATTTAAAAATATAGTAAGTGATAGAACATAAACGTTTATTTATAAGCGGTACGCGCTCTCGTGGCTCTATTTTTTATAATAAATAATTAGATTTTTGTAAAATGGAATAACATTTGTTAAACATTTAGTTAAAAGCAAAGTCAGCTATGTTGACAAGTTCCAAATTAAAATCATGGGGTTAAAGTGATTTTAAAACTTTTATTGACAATGTTTGATTAGTATGTAATTTTTGCGCAAATAAAATAATAATTTTTTATTGTTAGCGCTAAAATCTTATTAGTTTAGAAACACCTAATAAATTTTGATCAATATTCAGCCAAGCGATTAAACAGATAGTAGCCATTTTTTATTATATCAATAGTTTCGTTTTTGAAAAGTTTTCATTTTCTGATCGTTAATATTTTATTGGCGATAAATTTAATTCTTTTTAATTGTAAAGGTATTAATTCTTTAAATTAAGGTTTTATATTTAAAAAAAAGGTTCCGTTCACCTTGTTTATGCTAATATGGACACTTTATAGTAAAACTTTGTTGTCAGTGGTGATTCGGCAATGTCGATAGTATTTTGAAAGGCATACGTTTATTTGTTTGAATCCTTGAGAAATTTTAACTATGCATTTTGAAATCTGCAACAAACCGCCAATTAATCTGGTGTTTATTCTGAATATCTAAAAAATTACAAGCTTTTTGATACTTTTTCAGTACATTAAATATAAGTGGCCATTATCTATATATTTAACGATGTATTATATTAAAATTAAAATTATGAATTTACCTATTTACTCTTTTATGTCATATTTCATTTTACAAAATATATATTTAAGGTGATTTCTTTCGTTTATCAAATCAACATAATTATTGCATTTTATTTTATTACTTGGCGCGCCTCCAACAGTCATCACAAATAATAATCAAATAAAGTAATATTTTGTTCAATTAATTAAGAATGTTTAAAAATGATTATAATAAAATTTTTGTATCTTGATGCTATCTATACGTTTGTAAGCTTTAAGCTATTATATATAAAATTTGTTATAACATTTAATTAATTTAAGTATTTAATTAAATCAACTATGATTCGTAAATTTAACAACAACATTTTTTTGTAATTTCAAGCATAAATATTAATACATATAATAAATATGCAATCTTTTAAACTGGCGGGACGCGATACTAGAAGAGTGAATTAATTACATTGGCACGTTGAGTGCGCCGCGCGTTTGCCGTTTCGTTGTTTGTTTATATATTAACACCGCCAGATTTTTAATATTAATTTCAATTTTCATTATAAAAAGATATTTGATTTTTTCCGATTTATTTTAGTTTTAATAATGTTTTTAGAAATTATTTGTTTATGTTTTTACACCAGACGCTTAAATATGAACAATTGCATAGGAGACACATCTCCACATTTATTTAAATTTTAATTTCAATATTAGTTATTTAATTATAAGCAATTTTCAAATTATAATTTTTAAAGTAAATTTGAAAAATTATGTTTTTTTGCTCAACTTTCTAAACACGTTTTTAGCTTAAGTTTATGATAATTAATTTAGCCCATTAATGTAATTGGGTCCAGCTTCCTTTCCTTTATGCTCCAAAATTTATTTTTTAATTGAGTACAAAAATCATTTCTCACATATGGCCAATAAACTTTATTTGTTCCAACATTTCGTTAAGATTTGATGATTTCATTTAATTTTATCATTATATCATAATTTTCCTTAATTCAGTGGTTTAAAAGGTTTAAATTCATATATTTTTATTTTTATTTCTCAATATTAGTTTATTAAATTAAAGTAATATTCAAATTATAAATTATTTAACAAATTTCGTTTAAACGTTATAGTTATTTATTTATTCAAGCTTTTAGTTTTTAGTTTTTTTAATAAAAAAATTAAAATTAACTTTGTCATTTGAACAACATTAGGGGCAAATGTTTGTAATAAATAATGATTAAATATATGCCTTTTTATTGATTTATTTTAGCTACAATTATATATTTATAATAATTTCATTTCGTCGGCTTTGTACAAAATTCAGTGTGTGTTTTTTATACAATAAATATTTTTATTTTGAAATACTAAACTAGATTACTTCGTTTTTTATTTCGTCGCTTGTTCATTTAATAAATTTATATATATATTATTCACCGTGGCCATAATTTTTCTTAAATCAATGTTTCAAATTTTGTGTATTACGGATACAAAAGTTACGGATATAGCCCCGGGCACAGTTTAGGAAATTTATGGCCACCCCTGATTGATTCCGATAAATTATTTTTACTCATACATTATAACTAACTATAACACTTCAAGTCAAGGTGCCGCGTATGTGCTTCGCTTCAGTGTTTGCTTTCTCGCTTTAGGTAGACGGCCAACACCGTGTAAAACCGCAGCCGCAATGATGGAAATGCTAGTTAATTTCATTGGCAAATGTTTCAATTCAAATAACTATAATTTGTTGGATTTATTTATTTTTGTTTTTTGAAGAATATATAGAAAGTTAGTTTTTAAATTTATGTTTTAAATTTTTAACTAATATTTTTAAATTTTAATTGATTAAATTTTCGTTTTTCTTGGAATCTTTTGTATTTTTTAATATACAATATTCAAATAACGAACTATAATTTTTAATATCATTAAATGATTACTCAATAAATTTAAGATATCGTTGCATAATTGAGCGAGTGCGGAATATTTTTGCAAAAAGGTTTTCAAACTAATTGGTTTGTTTTAGCTTGCTATACAAAGCGATTTATAAATTTTTTGATTATATCCAATAGAGGTTAACATTGATCACATTATATTTTATAATTATAAACATATGACAGGTTAAGTTTTGATAAAAATATATTTGAGAGCATAAATGCAAAATTATGAATATTTTCTTCATTTTTGCTATTAATTTTTTAATATTTTTTATTGATTTAAACATTTTTAGATAAGTTTGTCGCTTTGAATACAAACCGTATTGATGACGATGTAACAAGCTTCTCTCATATTTGCTGTCATTTTCTGGCTTTCGAACACTTTAACATTAATTTCTATTAATATTTATTATCGTCCGTGATAGATTTATTTGCATTATTATATTTCCGTGGTATTTTTGTTTAGTTAATAAAAGAATCACATTATGTTTTTAGCCAAACATTAAGTTAAAAATCGATTTGTATTTCTTATTATTTCTTTAACATGCACGGTTGCAACCGTTGTTCTTTTTTCTTTATGCTCGCATCTTTCTGCTTACCCTCCTCTTTCAATATCTTTCAAATTATTTTGTTTACAAATTAAGCTTTTATAAATCGGTCTTCAAAATTTATGCCGCGGCCCCTGATGGGCATTTTAAAATTTATAGAATGCACTATGTTCAGCAAATTGAATTTTTAGTTTTAATGACTGCAAGGACTGTGCCCTTGTCAAGTATGCTGATGAGACGCGATTCGTCTTCTTTGCTCTGCGACTCGTCTTAGTAAAGATTTGTAATTACGATTGGTGTTTGAAAGAGCAAAACATTTTTTTACACTTTGTTTCAAAACAAGAATTCTCAATTTTTTAATAAAATGAAATTTATGTTTTTATATTATTTTAAAAAGGATTTTGATTTAAATTGATATTTATTTTATGATTAGTTCTTTTGTTAATAATCCCGTTATGCACTAGACAATATACATTTTAGTTTATTTAATTAAAATAACTTAATTTAAGATTTATGTCTTAGATTACTTAATCCGCAGGGAGAGGACCCTTTTGTTAGACCAAATGTTTGCATCCGTGTTTGAGATTAGCAAAACCCGCGCTCGGATTTGTGCTATATTTTTTTGAAGGCATTGTTTAATGCGTAGCTGTAAACAGCACCATTTAAAAAAAAGTACATTTTGAACTTCACAATTGTTAAATAAAAATCAATAGTTTTTTAATTCTTGTGGTCCCTGTTGACCATTACTTGTTTGTTTAATAGCTGTTGAATCCTCGAATTAGTTTAATTTAAATTCTTTAAGGTCAATAACAAGAATTCTAGATTTTATTCAAATTTATATTTTGATTTAGAAAATAATTCACTTTATTATTTAGTATTTTGCTTTAAATTTACTTTTAATGATATTTAAATAAATTCTTTTCTTTTTCTTTAACCAACAGAAGCTTAAAAATGAATTCAATAACTGCTTGCATAGTCGATAAATTTCTCTCTACATTTATTTAGATTTTAGATTTTAATATAAGTTTATTAAATTATTAGTTTTTCTTTAAATAACGACTTTTTTTTGTACCATAATTGAATAAGATCTATTCTAGACATAAATATACCTGATATTACTTTTGATCCCCAAACATTTATGACTTAGTCATTGATCACTTTTAGCAATATTAAACTTTTGATCCTAGTGCAAAGGTGTGTGTGGATGCCGTAATCGAACATAGTGTGGTAGCAGCCTGTGAAACATTTTTGTTGTAAGTTAATAAAACATTTTTTTAATTTAATTGTATCAAATTTTGTTTAATTTTGTGCAACGGATATATGTCATTTGGTGCATTTTATATTTGAATTTTAAGAACCTTGTGCAACTAGTTTTAAATTATTTTAAAGAATTATTTTTAACTTGTAAATCAATCATTTTCAATTCGTTTAATATTTGTTGAAGTATCCGCTATTTTCATTTATAATATAGATTTTGCAATTTAAAAATTCTAAACAAATGATTTATTTTGTGAATTTTATGTGTTTTCTTTAAATTGGTTGAATGTTATATTTTCGACAAATTAATAAACCGGTTAATTTGAAAATATTAGTGATTGATGACTTAATTGTTTTTTCTATAAGCTTCAGGCAAATCTCCGGCCTCTGGTTATGAATGTGCCGTCAGTAAATGCCGTTAGAGACAATAAATGGTTTTCATATTTTAAAGATTTTATTAATTTACTTATTTATCATATCATTGCTTAATAAATTTATCCTTCAGGTTCATGAATATGTTTGTGAAATGATTGGACGAAAATCTTTGTTGCGAAATTATCATTAATTTGAAATTTATATGTTTAAACCCAATACCTTATTTAAAAATGAATGTTTGCCTTTAAAATATATTGACGACCAATTTTCATAGTTCGTTTAAAAATTAATGTTCAGAAAGAAGTTAAAAAACAATTATGCCAAAAATCATTTTGAAAAAGTTAATTCTAGCAAAATTAATTTTAAAATATTCGTTTGGAATTTGAAATGATTGGACGATAATGTGTTGATGGACTTGTTAGTGTTCCCCCTCCCCCTCACCAACTAAGCTCTGCCAACCCCGCATGTGTTTACCGTTCTGGAAAAATTATGCAAAAAAACTTTGAATTAATTCAAAAAGATGGGTTTTGATCGATTATAAATGAAAACAAACTGATTCAAATACGCCCCCACATAGAATAAAATAAATTAAATTAAATGACCATATATCTTAAAAAGCAATAAAAACTAGATAGAAAAAATTCACTAAAATATAATTATAAAATAATGCTCCGTGAACTCGAATTTTATGCAAAGAAATTTTGATAGGCGAATGATCATTTAAATTATGAAAAGTCTTTACTGTCTTTTTTTTACTAATAATTTTTGGTTCTATCGACTTTACGCGTCCCATGAATGTTTACGCGTCCCAATCAACTAAAATGGAGTTTAGGTAAAACATTCGAAATGCGTCAACTCACATACCAATCGATGTCTCGTATCTAGCTGAGCACGAATCTATAAAGATTTTTGCGCGAAAACGACTCTGTCAAAAATTATGGCTCCTCAAAGGACCCTTTTAGTCAAAAGTTGTGGAAATAAGTAAGTAACAATTCAGGTGTGGACCCTTTGATTTTATTTGTTTGGTTGGTGGATTTATATAGTTTTTATTGATCCTGCAAATTTTGTAATGCTGGATATAATTTTAATAAAATTTATTTGAAGATCACTTGTAATATAGTAGATTTCATTAAATATACTATGACATTTTTTAGTTTGATGAAATTTTTATAAATAATGTAAATTTTAACAAAAATATATATATTTTTGGTTATTTTTGATCTTGATTATTTCTAATAGAAGGCAATTTTTTTTTTGCGTATCTAACAATAAGTTATTGAAAAATAAATTTAAAGCATTGTCATAAGGCGGCATGGGTTTAGTCACCCACCGACGAATAGCCCATATGTGTATATTATAATTTAGGATATATATTTTTTTAAATGACAATTAAATTATACATATTTTTTTTTGTTTAGATAATTTTCGAAAGACTTCAGGTACTCAGGCCGATCTCAGATTTTTATTTCATCAAAATAATTATCTTCACCTCTTTATAGATAATTGTCTAAAATTTTATTTTTTTAAATCAATAGTTTTTTGCAATTAAATTGTCTGTATATAAAATATCGTGCCCTCATTATCCATCCTCTTCTGATATTTTAAACCAGCGTTATAGAATTGCTTAAAGAATATTTTTTTATATGTTATTTTTGTAATAATAAATGAATGAGATGAAAAAATTAAATTTATAATTAAATTGATAAAAAAGTGAGTGTTGATTTAATAAGTTTTTTTTTTGTTATTAATCAGCTTTTATCATATTTGTTTGGGTTTATTAAACAAAACCTAAATTATAAAAGCTTCGTTGGCCAACAATAAAAAATGTAATAAGTTAAGGGTGAGGCTAAAAATTGATTTTTCAAATACCAAATTAGGTGTGTATTTTTAAACATATAGAAGTTGCTTTGGGCCATAGACTTTGATTAATCTATCTATGATAATTTTTTATAATTTAATTGTTTTGCATTTTCTCAAATAATTTCTAATTATGTATATTATCTTTAATTTATTGTTTGTATTTTAATGAGTATCTTTTAATTGTTTCATTATTTAATACAATCGCATTTTATATTTTTCAAGTACTAAATAATTAAAATTTTGTTTTTAATTGATATTTTAGATTTTTACATTAATGCTTGTGTGTTGTCTTTTATGTCCAAAACAAGAACTCGGGGATTTATTAATGATCATTAAACAAGCAAATGCTAATGTTATATGATATTCACTTTAATACTATCGATTTTCTTAAGTTAAGCAGTTAAATTCTAGTAATATCATGTGACAACAAAGTCTTGCAATTGCTACTTTTATAGAATTTAAAATAAAACTTTACGGTTAGATTTTTGTACAAATCCCTCTATTGTAATTACGTAACCGACCGGCGGAACCCGCTGCTTCAATTGTGCCACTGGTGAACAATGCCAACGCCATCTACATAAACACAGAGTTGGCTTATGGCGTCTGACGCCAGCACACTCAGCGCATAGATAATGCCTTTATTTATTATTTCTTGTTATTTTTCAAAGCATTTGAATTTATTTTAATATTTTTTTTGCATTTTATTTTAATTAATATTTAACTGTTTCTTTTATGTTTGTTCTTATAATATATTTTCATGTGTTCGGGCTTTAGCTTTTGTTATTGTTTTTTTGTACACCAATTTCTATTTTTTTGTTTGTTTTTGCTTTATAGTGTATTTTTAAAAAAACTTAAAAATATTTTGTAGTAGATAATAAATCAAAACATATTAAAATGAATAAACCTTCTAATAAAAAGTCAGCGTTAAGGTTTTAGATTATTTCCGTATGAGTGAGGAGTGTCCATGGAATTTATATATTTTTATTTTATAGAAAAATCATTATTTATTGCAAACAAATTTGAATTTTGTCTATATATTTGTAAGAGAGAAGAACTTACCTTTCCATCCGTTAATTGATGAATCTATCAAGAGAGGCCGTCTCGCTGCGGATATGTTTGTGTTTTTATTCCTTGCAGGATATTTGTTAAATAGACAAATAAAGATTAAAGATGTTTTGCAAAACACATTTTGCTTAAATATGTATTTAAATATTTTATTTATACATATTTTAGTTTTATTAGGTTTTATGCGATATTTATGCTTAATTAACGTTTTATTGCGATTTACAGGTTATTAATTTACCTTTTAATTTTTAATTTTAATACCTTGAAAATATTCCGTGTTCAAATTATTATTTTATTACTTAAAGCACTTAATTTATATGAAATAATAAAATAATTTATCTAAAAATCTTTCATAATTGATGATTTATTACCCTAAAAAAGTGCAATAAAAATATTTTATTTGGCAAAATTAAATGTTTGCCTTTAAAATATATTGACGACCAATTTTCATAGTTCGTTTAAAAATTAATGTTCAGAAAGAAGTTAAAAAACAATTATGCCAAAAATCATTTTGAAAAAGTTAATTCTAGCAAAATTAATTTTAAAATATTCGTTTGGAATTTGAAATGATTGGATGATAATGTGTTGATGGACTTGTTAGTGTTCCCCCTCCCCCTCACCAACTAAGCTCTGCCAACCCCGCATGTGTTTACCGTTCTGGAAAAATTATGCAAAAAAAACTTTGAATTAATTCAAAAAGATGGGTTTTGATCGATTATAAATGAAAACAAACTGATTCAAATACGCCCCCACATAGAATAAAATAAATTAAATTAAATGACCATATATCTTAAAAAGCAATAAAAACTAGATAGAAAAAATTCACTAAAATATAATTATAAAATAATGCTCCGTGAACTCGAATTTTATGCAAAGAAATTTTGATAGGCGAATGATCATTTAAATTATGAAAAGTCTTTACTGTCTTTTTTTTACTAATAATTTTTGGTTCTATCGACTTTACGCGTCCCATGAATGTTTACGCGTCCCAATCAACTAAAATGGAGTTTAGGTAAAACATTCGAAATGCGTCAACTCACATACCAATCGATGTCTCGTATCGAGCTGAGCACGAATCTATAAAGATTTTTGCGCGAAAACGACTCTGTCAAAAATTATGGCTCCTCAAAGGACCCTTTTAGTCAAAAGTTGTGGAAATAAGTAAGTAACAATTCAGGTGTGGACCCTTTGATTTTATTTGTTTGGTTGGTGGATTTATATAGTTTTTATTGATCCTGCAAATTTTGTAATGCTGGATATAATTTTAATAAAATTTATTTGAAGTTTACTTGTAATATAATAGATTTCATTAATTAATACTATAAAATTTTTTTGATTTGATGGTATTTTTATAAATAATGTAAAATAATTGGAAGCAATTTTTTTTGGGTATCTAACAATAAATTATTGAAAAATAAATTTAAACGCATGGTCACAAGGAGGCATGGGTTCGGTCACTCACGACGAACAGCCATGTGGGTGTTAATGTTTTCTGACATTTTAATATTTAATTATAATTTTTCTTTTTTACATAAATTTTAGAAAAGAAATCAAATGTTGCATTGATTTATTTAAATACTATTAATTTTTAAAAATCAGGCATCGCCTGAATTTATATTTTTAGTTTTCTTTATTATTGGGTAACTTTATGTTGTTATTAATTTTATAATATATTAAAGCGGTTGACAACAGAATGGCATTGCTGGCAAATTTTAATCCCAATAACATTAGAAAATATATTGATTTGTTTAAATTGAGTTAATTTTATATACCTGCCATCATTATGCTCGTCTGCATTTAATTATTTTTAGATTTTTATGATTTATAGTTACCGTTTTTTTAATTTTATTTTTAAAAATGCACATATTTGACAGTATTACTATTATTAAATAAATCGTTGAAGATATAGAAGTTATGCAACAATTGAATGTTAATTTTAAATTTGATTACTTAAGGGTTATACATCACCTTAGACTGGTTTCCCTTTTTAAAGAACTTTCTATGTTTTTTAACATTCTTTTAAATGCGTGTTTTTAATCAATTTTTTTTATAAAAATACTTTTTAGTTAATTAATAGACAACATTCAACGAATTAATATTAATTTAAGAAATTACTTATAAAATTTATAAATAATTTAAAAAGCTTAATAAAATTACAATACCATAACGTAAAGGACAAATTGAAATAATAATCTTTTCATTAAAAATTAAACTTTAACCAAAAAAGTATTCTGTTTTATAATTTGTTGTTAGCTTTATAAAAAGCATTGGGAAAATGGTTTAACAGTCAACAAAACTTAACTTTTTAGGTTGTAAGCACATGCTTCGCCATTTTGCTTTTTTAGTAAAATTTCGGTATGTTATGAGATTTGTATGGTCAACCTGATTATTATAAATTCTAATTTGAAAAATAATATTCAATTTTTAAGAAAAAACGTGTAAAAAGTCGACAAAGAAATAATAACGAGGAAATGAAACAAATTGTAACCGAACGGTATGCGTGTTTTCACTTGAATGTTATTATATTTAAACCAAATAATTTTATCTTGCTATCAAAAATAGACAACTATCTCAGTTAATATACGATTAAGAAATTTTCTAAATTTTAAATTTAATACTAAAAACTATTTATATTTTTTAACGATATTTAAAATATCAGTTAATTGAAATGCAATAAGGCGAGTCGTTATACATGAAACTGGATGTTTTGACTATGGTTGCTGTATATATTTGCAATAAAATATCAAGCATAAATAAAATGTTATTTAAAATATAAAAAAATTAAAACCTAAATTCTTAGACGATAAATGTGCAAATAAAAGCTCGAATTATAATAGATAAGAAAGCATAAAGTTTTTTAATAAAAAGTGGCTAGAATCTTTTAATCGCTTGGCTGAAATAAATGATCAATCAAAGCCAAAATGTAAAACATATAGACGAAATATTTCTTTAAAAAAAATTTAAAGAACATTTTTGTATAAAATACTCCCAAAATAAATAATAACCGTTGAAATATAAACTGCCCATTAAAGACAAAAGGGGTCATTAAATTTTTTTAATGTACTATCAAAATTAAAATCATGCAGATAATGCCAAAATATCAAAAGTCGATCTAAAATATGAGAAAACACTCATTAATTTCATAAAAATACTCTCAACTACAAAAAATATAATAAAATTTAATAAATATATTACTTGGTAAAGCACATCCTTATAATAGAAAAACAAATATGTATTCTATATTTGCTCGATAATTAATATAATAAATAAAAGCTATTTTTTAAATACAGCTGCGGACTGACTGACGTTTTCGTTTTATGACATTCTGTGCACAATTTGTTTCTAAGTTGTTAACAAATCCTTTAAATTAAATAAACATTTATATATATTATTTTTAAAAACTAATTTAGTACTAGCGCCAATTTATTTGAATCTCGAGTTAGACAAAATCGCTATGGAATTTGGTAGAGGTATTATTTTCTTAATTAAGAAAATGCAAACCATTTGCTTTAATATCCTTAATGAATAATTTGCAAAAAAAATATCAAAAATTAATTCAAATTTTTAAAAATTAACACAGAAATAATATAAAAGGTAATATCTATGAATTCAAATGCAACGCAGACACTGCAGGCCTCTGTGTGTACAGAAAATCGATCATCTCCTCTACAATTTGAATTAAAATAAGTTTCAAGACAATTTAAAATGCTAGTCAAGTCCTTAAAGCACAAAGGTTGCAAACAAAAAGAATTCACTAACAAAATTAATGCAAGTTTCAGAAAAAAGTTATTATAAAACTTTAAACGGATTCTTAGTAACCAACTTAGCATAATTTAAAATTATTATTTATCCGCAGAAATATTCGAACATAATTTTTAAAGAACCGTAATAAATGCATAAAGGATACCAAATATTTTTAATCTAATTCAAATTAACAAAATTGATAAATTTTAGTTTATTTTATTCATTTAAATATGCTTGTTTTAGATAGAATAAAGCGAAATTTGGCTTAAATTGGAATTTATAAAAAAGTTCAAAACGCTTAAAAAAAATATTGCAAAATATTTAAATTACCTTAAATTTAATTTGGTATAACTTATAATTTCTTATGTTTTTTAATAATAATGCACGTAGCCTTAGCCGTAGACCGCGTACCAGAGTATGTAAACTGTTGTTTCTGTCTCTAAAGTTGTGCTAAGGTTTTATGATATTAAGATTATATGACATTAATTTACAAATATAGTCGTTTTTATATAGAAATTTATTTAATTATTAAGAATTAAAAAGGATACTAAATAGATGGTACACAAACAAAATGCGATTTATTTTATTTTTTAATATATATGTCAACCCAACTATCTATCTTTGTTTCATCTTCTTAATTAATTTATGTTTTTTAAATAAAGATGCATTGTTTTAGAAAAGACTTGGAAATTTGTGAAATTTTTAACTGACGAATTTTTGCTTCTATAATATTGAAATTTACATTTTATTCTATGCATTTGTTTTTATTTTTAAAGTTTAATTATGTTTAAGGAGAGGCTCAACTGTCCTTCTTCCTGGTTGTGCATCTGTCCATCTGTCCTTTCTGGTCGCTGTACTGCATCGTTATGTTGAAGTTCTTTTGAGCGTCCAACAACATAATATAACTTTAGTATTTATTGATAGTTGAAAACATTTGTTATTAGGTTTTATTAAAATTGTGAAAAGGAATATTATTTTAGTAAATTTTAGTTAAGACACTGAACTACTTGTCAAAAGCCTGAAGCCCATCCCTTATTATTAAGTGTTTTAAATTTGTTGACAGAGCCTTTAAATGTTTTTGAATAAAATTTTGTATAATTTTTTTATAGCTAACCTTGCATTTTTTTCTTTAAATGAATTGTGTAAGAAATTGTTTGATATGAATTATTAAAAGAGAAAAAATGAAAAATGTTTTTTGCCAAATTATTTCTAGCTAAATGATAATTTTGGGTTTAATTTTTATCAGAGAGCTGCAGAGCGCGAAGATGCGAGCGTTTTCATTGTTTTTTTATTAGTTTGTTTTTATTTTGATACATCAGCTAGGAAATTCTAGAACCCTATTATTATGGATTTAATTTAACGTTATTTTTGGGTAATTATTTTTAAAAGAACGTCCATACTTTTGTACGTAAACATAAACTTAACAGAATAATCATTTTAACCTTTTAAATTGTCTTAATTTAAAGTTCGTAGAATTTAAGTCCTGCCAAGCACAGACACGTAGTCGTTGATTAAATTAAAAGGGGTCATTATTAAATGAGAATTAGATAACATGTCTTTATATATGTGTTTTGTAAATAAAATTAGAAAAATTAGATTAAAAATTATTGTTAAAAAGGAGCAAATAATTTGATATTCTTACAAATTTTGGATTATAAATTTTATGTGTTGAATTCTTTTTGAGAATAGTTTACCCGTAGGAAAAACGTGAATTAAATTTCCAAACATTCTTTCCAAACTTTATTTAATTCTTTCATTTTACCTCCGCCAGATTTATTACCTATTTGTTATTATTATTTATTTCAAAATCTTAATTGATATTAGTTTCAATATTTTAATTACACAATTTTTTAAAGGATATTATTAAATTTGTAATTCTTTTTATTTCCAAAATTTTTCTTTAAAATTAGGTTTTTAATTTGTTTATTGATTAAATTGATTTTTTCTAATACGCTTTTGGACGGTCGATCTCATTTTGATTTTTGAACTCAATAATATTAGTATTGGTTTACAATTAAAAATTGAGCCTCCTTTTAATTTAAATATTTAATTAATTATTACTTTTATTTTAAATTATTAGAAACTTTTTTAAGTGTTTTTACTTCAACAATACAAAAAATGGGCTTGGGCTTTGAGGCGAGCATTCAAGATTGAGTCCCGAAGGTTACTTTACAATTTGTATAAATACGCTTAAACCAATAGAAAAAGTTTACAATACTTGATCAATTCTGTCAAGCATACTTAAATTTTTACATACATTTTTAAATTTTAAATACACGCCACTATTTTTTAAAAATTTTAGATAAACAAAAAAAAAAAATTAATAAAAACAAAACAAAAAAGATGTTACAAAGAGAAAAAAGAAATTTAACATGAAGATTTTACTAGAACAAGGCACCATGATAACTAAAAAAACATGACATATTCATTGATAAATTTGCAATTATGTCTTAAAATCTTTAGTTTGTATTAAGCAAAAACTAAAAATCAATCTTAAATAAACCATTGATACTATTTTTACAAATTCATAATTTTGCTCCAGAAAGCAAGTCAAAAAATGGGGGAAAAAGTAGAAAAGGCATGATTTTCTCTAAATAATTCATTTATAATCTAATTTTAACAAAAGCACATTATTTATAATATAGATTTTGTTGTATTCCATTCTAATTATTTTAGTTAATTTCTAATATCGAATCAAAAAACGCAACTAAAAAACCACTTTGTAAAATTACTGATTAAATTACGTAAACACAAATAAAAAGACTTGCCAAAAATATTTTTGAAAATGAATTACAAATAATAAAACTAACTTTCTATTAAACTCAAAGATAATAGCGCGTTCTTCTGGAGCGTTTCTTGCATTTTAACATAATTTAAAGAGCAATGAGACATTGAGAGTGGGCAACTTTGGCATTACAACTTAATTATATTTACAGTTTGTCTTTACATAAATGAATTAAACTGATTTTCAAAAGAAACGATTAAATAAAGACTTACACCAAATATATAAACGCGAGCTACTCAACAACTTTTATTCAAACTTAACATAATAACGACGAAGACTAATAAAAACTATAAATTGCTAAAAATTTAAAATACAATTTTATAACTGACATTGAAACATTACATTTTTTTAATTAAAAAGAAAAGGTAAAAAACTGGAGCAACAATAAAAGATTACATAACCATTTATAAAAAACAATTAATAGTTTTTGCGATGCCTCGGAAATGTGCAAATGTAGCAGGATTTGATAACGATAAAAATAATACTGTAGTGAAGAATCGCCAAGGCTAAATAGCAAAGGCTTACGCTTGAGGCTTATGTGTTCAAACAAAAGAGAACTTGATTGATTAATAGTAATTTAACAATTTAAATCTAATTAACGTTGAAACAAACAAAGCAATGTGATTAACAAATTTATAAATTATATTCGAATAAAAACATTTTATAAATAAAATTTAAATCTGTCTATTAGGATGATAGGATGATGTTGAATAAAATAAAAATCTAAACAAAGTATAAAATTCGTTATTTGTTAAATTACGAATCGATGGAAATTATGAAATTATTGTATTTTACTTTAAATAACAGATAAATTCATCTAGAAAAGGAACATTTAAATTTATTAAATGTGAAATATAATAAATATAATTAAAAATAATAACTAATTTAGTAAAGCACAACTTTATAGTTGATTATATATAAATGTTTTTTATATTACTAAAACGATACCAGAAATTAATTTGAATTTGTCTTATTTGAGTACAATTTGCTTTATTTATAATATTTAAATTTTCATCACACGTACTTTTTACCGCGGCGGAAGCCCCTTCAGTTTTCTTGCAAATCCCTCATACCATCCTCAATTTTCTCCTCAAGTCGCTCTCCAAAATAAGTAAAATTTTTATACGGACTTGTTGCCTGGGAAGTTTTTAGTTATCAAAGTAAATATTTTATGCACTTAGATTCATTTCGAGTCTAAAACTCGTTTTAATTTTTGGTAAAACGCTACAAGTTGCGTTGCTGCTTTGTGGAGTTCAGGTGGAATGGTATGCTCATTGGGACGCATCGTTTTTATAATGATATAATTTATTATTTTCTTTTTTTATCCATTAAGAAAAATATTATTTGCAATTTGATTAAAACAAAATATAATTTTTTTAATCATTAAAATGAGCATTAAATTGTTATTTTAAAATTGCTTAGGTATTTAAAAATAAAATCATACCTATAATGAATTTATTTATTTAATATTAATTTTTAAAAAATTAGGTATTGCCAAAAATTTATTTTTTAGTTTTCTTGATTTATCGAGTAACTTTAGTTGTAATCAATTATCAAGATATAATGCCTGATAATAATTGGTGTTGAATAATTTATTATAAATGCTAATTTATTTTAAAAAGTATGTTTCTAATTTATGTTTGGTTTAGTTTATATTACTAAAACGATACTAGAAAATTTGTCTTATTTGGGTACAATTTTTTTTAGCCTTAAATTTTGATTCTTTTTCATCACCCGTACTTTTTCCCCGCGACGTTACTTCAACCTTTCTCATGCATTAACGCTTTCTTCCGCGAGCAATCTTGCCTTTTCTTTCACAAATTTTGTAGGGCGCAGTTTTCTTCAAGTTTATTTGCAGATTTTACCTTAATCGTTTATAATTTATTATTATCCAAGCGTTTGACTCCTCAGAATTTATCATCTTCACGCATTACTTTTCATTAAACTTTTCTTAAACATAATTGTTGGTAAAGTACAATAAGAAGATGTTTAATTTTTTTTCTTTTTAATAAAACATATTTATGAACAAACAATGCTTCTATTGCCTCATCTTTGTTTCAGTGTGGATTTTAATTAACATAACATTATTTTATAATAAAAAAAATTTAATGGAAAAATCTCGAAAAAAAATTTTGAAACTTGTTCGTCGGTCTCGGAGTTCTAAATTGGTCAAAATAGAAGTTAAATTCACGCAATTTTTTGACAAAAAAATTTAAAAATTCTATTACTGAAAACCGCTATTTAAAAAAAATAGCGTGCAACCAAAAATGCACACTATGCCTATTTTAAGTTAACGTAAACGCCAGCACGAAAGCCGACTATGTTTTAAAAAAAACCGTAGACAAAGAAGTAAGGGTCAACAGACCCCACAGGAATTTAAAATAAACATAAAAGACAACGAGATAGGTATATAATAATCGAATTGTAGTTACACAAATAATTAATTGTAAAATAACTATTTGACCATTCAACTTTTTATATTCATAAAATCACAAAATGCTTCAAAATAAAAAAATGACATTTACTAAAAAAAAAATTAAACTTTAAAAAAACTTACTTCGGTGCGGTGCACTGTTAATCGTTTGTAAATAATTTTCTAGATTTTTAATTAACCAAAACCAAATTTTAAAAAGATTAATGAATTCCCATCAAAACCAAAATTTCAAAATAAAATAAAAAACAAAAAACATCTATAGCAAAAAAGACCCTATTGAAATATACCGTACTTTTTAAAACAACCGGAGATAATTTTTTAAAACTATAGCGAATATAATAATCAGTTATTTACTTTTATAACAGCATGTTTTATTCTTTAATTCAATACACAAATTATAAGGTCTAGGGTAAAAGTTCAATAAATTTTTACAAGAAAAAGTAAATTATTTAAAATTTATTAATTTTTATTTGTTAATATGATTATTATAGATATATTAAGCTATTTTCTTAGTAAAGAATTAAATTTTTCGATGCCAAAACCAAATTATTAATACACCGAAATGCCCACCACAGCTGGCCGCCACGAAAATTTTTAAGAAATTATATTTGCTAATCTTAAGAGTCTTGGCAACTTTCATAATTTGTTATGTTACTTGGTAATATAATATTTTTAACATATGTAAACGTTTAATGGTTTTAATCAAATTCTTTACAGAAACGACATTACAAAAATACAAATCAAAAAACGATTTAAAATTTATAAAATTTTATATGTGAATACGATTATTTAAATTTTATTAAGCTTGGTAACAATAAAATTTTATAGCCAAAACCAAATTATTAATACATATGAATGCCCACCACCAGCTGGCAGCCATTTCACAGGAAGTTCCCCTGGGTGCGAAAGTGCCACGCAAAGGCCGAACAGCCAAATAAAATTAAATATAAATAAAATATTGTAATTAGCTAAATCACACTGTAATGGCCAATGCCTAATTTTCTTAAAGCATTTTAAACACTAAAACTTTATAAATTGCTAATAATAATTATCTAAATAATATAAAATAAGTGTCGAGAATCAAAATTAAATGCTTCTATAAAATGTATATTCAGTGCAAGTCCCGATTTGGCTCAATTCTATTTAAAAACTGGATTAAAAATAAAACAAAAAAGGTCAAATTATTAGCCATAATTTTATTTATGAATAATAATCATACAAAAACTATTCACTTTGTTCATTTGTTAAACAAAAATTCAAAAATAATAAATTCTTTATACAAATTAAACTAATAAAATGATTTTAAAAGATTGAATAAAAGTACTAACATTCGACCGCCGAAAATTTGAAATTGTGAAAATTAATATTTAAATGACTGTTAAAAAAGTATTTAACACCAAATAAACTTTGTATGGAAATTTATAAACATAAATACAATAAACAAAAAAATGCTAAATGAACTAAGGCGTTTTGCGTTTGGCCTGATTGTTAATTGACACAGGATGAACCACAACATTTATTAAAAAGAGAATAAATGCAAACATTTTGTTTTAAATTAATTACAAAACTCTTGATAAAATAAAATATATGCATGATCAATAACAAAGTTAATTAGAAATTTATTTATAAATCAAGAATGTCGAGAAAAAATGTCTATTTAAACAAAAAACATAGACAAACTTTGTATGGAAATTACAAATCAGTTTCTTTAAAAATAAAAATGTTAACAAAATAAATTTGTCTTTGTAAAAAAAAGTTTAACAAAGCTAATACAGTAACCAAAAACGCCAATTTCAGCGCCCTACCAAACGATAAATTTTTCAGGCAATATCTAATTTTTTAAAATTAACACTTTTCAAAACCCAATAAATATTTTTATTTTTTTATAGCTCGCCTCTATATAAAAATTTTACAATGTTATTATATAAAAAAATAATAAAAGGATTGATTAATTGTGCTATTAAACATTATCTTGACAAATAAATTACAAATTCTTAAATTTGTGTTTAGCTAAACAATGAACGCCGAGCGAATGACGGTCCCGCGCAAAACATCGTTACAAATTAATAATAAGTCTAATGCATTAAGTAGATTTAAAAAAATAAACATAAAGATATTATTAAACTTTCATAAATAAGATTTTGTTTGAAATAAAAATATCTGATTTCTTATAATTTGCATAATTTTGTATATTTGAATCGGTATTAATATTAAAGATCTTTTTCTGGTAAATGATTCCAGTTTATGCAGATTAAAATTTAATTATTAGATAAGTCTGTCTATATCTTAACTTGTTTTTTAACTGCACACAAAGCTTCCCATAAAAATAATAGTAACGGAAAAATTAAATTTTACAAAAGTATTAATACACAAAAAATTACTAGATTTGATAATTGACATGAAATTATAATTTTAAAAATATACAAAAAATTATTTATAATTATTACATTCAAGTGGTTTTAGCGAGCAAACGATATTTATATTTAACCAATGAAATGATTTTCACCATGATATACTGGTACATGGGAAACTTCTTGCTTCGCCAGTATTATTTTCGTGACCCTTATGAAGGAAGCAATGGTGGATAAATTACATAAATCCTAAAATTTTAATAATTGGATAATTAAAAATCCCCGATCTATTTGTGCAGTCTCTTTGGCAGAGTGCACGGCGATCTAAATTTTGTAGTCAGATCAAAAGGTTTAAAATTAATTTAATTTAAAATTTATTAATCAAAAATATACCACAATCTCAGTTAAAAAGCGCTTGATAATTAAATCTTCTAAAATTTACTAAATTAAATATTAAACGGTTAGAAAATAATATTATCAAATTATTTAAAAAATTATTAAAACGGATAAATTAATAATATTTCAAACTTGAGATATAATATTTTATAAATATTCATAAACGAATATCTATTTAATTTATACTTAAACAAAAAAATCCGTAGAAACCATAAAAGCCAGGCGTGCAAGACGGAAAAGTTGTTCTTCGTTCATTCACACGACACGGCTGCCGTTGCCAGGTGTTGAAGTAATTTTGTTGATAATACAATATTTAATAAATATATTTTTATTAATATAGTTAAATGAATACAAACCATAAATTGTACAATTAAAACTATAAAAGAAAGTGGGTTAGTATTTGAATTTTAAAATAAATTTCAAAACAAATATTCAAAATTTATTTTAACGCCCGAGCAAAAAGTTAAATTAAATTAATAAATTTAACCTATATTAAAAACAAGACCGAGACGAATCGTTTTCAAGATATTAAAAATTATTACTGAATTTTAATCTGCAACAAAATCAATGTAGAAATAAAGTTCAGATGATCGACTGGCTTTTGGTTTAATTAGCAAATTTAAATTACACTTTCTTTTCGGTTCATCACAAGATTCATGTTATCTACAAAGACTGCTTTATACAAATAAGTGCTTGACTTAAATGAATTTAAGTGAAATATAAGATAATTTAAAAGAAAATATTAACAGCGATTGGAATTTAGTATAAGAAAGCCCATTGGGGCTCTAAGAAAAAAAATGAGTGAAAGATAAAATTTTATAAAGTCTAATAAAAATCTAAATTATAAACTGCTGTATGGCTCAGCAATCGTTGTGGAAAAATCGGCAAAATTTTTAAATTTATTGTGTTTAAAATTAAAGAAATTGGACCGGTTACATCCCTTTAGAAACGGAAACGGTAGAACAGGCCGGCTCATGGTCAGTGTAATATGAAAATTATTGTCTCACAATTTTGGTAGACTTAAACTACGTAAAATTGAATATTTAAAACTAATTTATCTATAAAACTAAAAAAGATCAAAGATCAATCAAGAAGTTGAAATACCCACTATTTTAAAATATTTTTAAAATATAAAATATCATCAAAACTGTGTCTTGCTTGAAACATCACGAATCTTTATTTACCTACCTATCAAATAATCTGCAAGCAATAACAAAAATCACAGAAAGTACTTGTCATTATTTTACTCCATTTTTTAATAGATTTGAAAGAAATTAATTTAAACATCCTGAACCCCATTTTATTGGTGATAAATTGATTGCTTTAATTGGGTAAATTAGCATCAATTTTTTAATTATTTTTTTAAAAGTATTATTGTGCTAAATAAGACATGTCGTTGAGTTGGTGTTGGTCCCGTGCTTGATCGTAACACACCTAATTTTTAATAATTGTTTGTAGAGATTAAAACTAAAATTGTACTTTTTTAAATTATGTTGATTTACAGCATCATAATTTGTATTAAATAATTAAAATTTTGGTAAATAAATTAATTTTTTCATTAAATTTATTTTAGATAAACGTTTTTGAAATGTGTTTTTTATGTAATTAGGAATTGAAATTTTAAGGTTAATAAATGTTTGCCTTGTTATATTAATCTCATTTTTATTTTCATTATTTTACAAACATTTCAGAATATTGCATATTTATAATTATTTTAGTTGGTTTATATATTTAGAATTACTGAGCAGCATATGACCACTTATAAATCGCAACACTTGCTGCATCGTTTTATAGTGTTATAATTTTATTTTTAAATTAATTGTTTTTAAATATTTTGCTTTTATTTGGAATTTTATAATAAAATATTTTATGATTTGTGTCCAGGCTTTTTAAAGTAATAAAATAATGTTGTACACGATTGGTAAAACTTTTCGTCGTTCGGCGCCATTTATAAATGACTTTGCCTCAAAGTTATAGAAATATGATTAAAATGTTGTTAAATTTATTTGGTATTATTTTTTATTTAAAACACATAAAATTAGAAATTAAAACCCATAATAATACAAAAATTACTATTTTTTTCGACTTTTCTATATTTATTTAAGTTTGTAGCATTGTAAGTTAATTATGTGAAACAATTTTTATATGACATCCATTTTATGTGTTTTTTAAATGTAACTTTTTTATTTTATTTTAAATTGAGCTAATCAAGTTTGTGCAAACTTTATTTATTTAATTTAATTAATATTATAATTCAATTTTTTTAATCACATATTTTGCAAAAACATTTGCTTGGATTTGTAAATTTTAAATTTTTAACAACGCGCCTGTCTGCACACCAAACCATGTGAAAAAACTAACTTTTAAACAGTTGTATTATTTTCTGATTGAATCAGTTCAAATACTTATAATTAAAATTTGTTTTTTAATTCATATTTATTTTTACATTATTCTTGTTTATAATGAAATTTTATTAACTTTTTATTTAATTATTTATTCGTATTATTTATCATTTTTTACAAAAATAAAATAATGCCAATAATTTGACTATTTCTGTATGTGCCAATAATTTGACTTCTGTATGTGCCAATAATTTGACTATTCTGTAGCCGTGTTACCAATACATCCTTATTATTTAAAGGTTTCTCTAATAAATAATTTGTCCGATCTTTAAATTGTTTCTGCACCTCGTTTTCTTCCTTTTTATTAAATTCCATTGAATTTATACAGGTCTGATTTTGAACAAATGTTTCAATATAAATTATTATCTGCAACCCGTGGCTTCGGGGATCAACATTTCGGTTTAATTTTATCGATTCATATATAAAACCTTGGTGTTAAAGATTTTTAATTTTTTCGTTAAATTTTAATTTTAGTATAATTCTAAAGATTTTTATAACATTTGAATATTTTAATTTTATGTCTTATTAAGTATTATTTGAGTTTTTTTTGTTAAAATGGTGATAAAAGATTCGACTTGGGCATACCATTTTTCTATTTTTATTTTATTTTATAAACTTTTACTGCGTTGTTTGGAGTTGGAGAAACAGTCGTACTTTGTTTTTTAATAGCACTTTACTATATTTATGTGTGGTTTTTAGCTTGAGAATTTGATTAGATGGCTTAAATTTATTAAAAACTTAATATAATGTGAATTGGATTTTAACTTTTTCTTAGTTTATTTTGAACGTTTTTTCTAGGGCTCTTATTACTCAGAATATATATATATTTAAACTTTTAATTTTTTTAAAGTAAATTAATTGCATAATATCTTTAAATGGCATATCGCTTTTTTTGTTGTTGCCAAATTCAACCAAATAGTTTGTGAATATTTCTTCATAAGGGCATTTAGTGCTTCTCAGTTGTACGCTCACAGTGCTGGTGAATTACTAAATTTTGTTACTATTTATTTTAGAATTTGCTTTAAAAAATTTTATATATTTTTTAATTTAGAATTTATATTACATTTAATCAATTTGGATACCTTTCTATTAGTTAACTCTATAAAATTTATACTTGTGCTATTGAATTGCAATTGGACGTATTCGACATTTTTTTAAATGCTGCCGATGTATTTTTCAAAAATATTAATTTATTTATAAACCACATTATTTTTTGAAAACTTCATGTAGCCTTGTTCTCGCTTTGCTTGTTCAACCATTGTCATTTCTATCGTTTTGTTCGACTAAATGTATTGATTGAATGAAAATATCAAAAATATTATAATTAGGTATGTCACTTAAATTTGTTTACTATTTACGTAATCATTAATTAATTAAAAATATAATAGTTTGGATAGTTGACAAAAATAAATAAATTTTCAATAAATATAAAAAACATGTAAAGAATGTAAAGGCATAAAAAGTAAATTTAAGCTTTTAGAAAAAAACAATGGAAAGACATAGGTATGTTTGAAAAGAGTTGCTCAAAATATTCTAGAAAATGAATTAAATTAATGAATAATGGCCGTTGTCTTTATGTTTTAAACAAATACAATTTATTTAAATAAACTAAAATAATGAAACAGTAATGCTTACAAACAATAACACTCAATAAAAAAAGTTAATATAAACTAATCTATTCTTTTTCTATTTTAATTTGACCATCTTATTTATTTGATTTATTCGGTTTATGAATTATTTTTAATATTTGTTATTACAAAGAAATATAAAACATTTATAAGTAAAATTAATATATAAATAATAGACCTTTTTGGAAAAAGCTTTTTGATAATAAAAGGTAATTAATTTTTTTTAAAGATAAAAGATACAAATCTTCTTATTTTTTGATAAAAATTCTTAACCCCGACGCCGGGGGTCCAGCCCTAGTTTTAAACTGAAATTAATACAATTTAATTATAAAAAATACTCTAATAAGCTTATGTTATTTTTTTATGTGATGGAAAAACAAAACATTTGATGCCGAAAAGTCTTTTATGCATCATTGAAGAAGTAGCCAAAATAAAATTTTACACAAAAGAGATGGATTAGCAATAAAGGGATAATTTAAAAAAGCTAGATATCGGATTAAAAAAAACAAATTTTCTTTTAACAAATGAAATTTTAAAAAATATTAATAAAATAACTGTTTGTTTAAAAAAAGATTAACCCATAAACCTTAAAAAATACAAAAAAGTGACGAAAAGTTGCCATCAAAATAGTCAAGGTTTGGACAAAATAGTGAACGTGTTGGGCCCGTTGCCAAAAAATCTTCTCGATTTTCTCCTTGCCTCAGGTTATACCCTTTCCCGGGGAAAAAGGCAAACAACGACCGGGAACGATCCGGAGTCTTCCAATGTACGGTTGGGTGCTCTCCTGACTGACTACGTTGCCGCCCGATAAAGCTCAGATAGATCTCAATGATTTCTTGGCCGTTCTTGAGTGGGGGGGGGAGAGGAGGGGAGCACAGTTACAAAATGATGGCGATGCAAATTTTTATTTTTATTTTTCTCCCGCATTCTAGAAGACTTTTCTTATCCTAAAATACCCAATTTTGAAGTGCTAGCGTTGTGCCAATGCGGGAAGACATTTGAGCCAATGCGATAGTCCGTGAGCAGGCTACATGTTGTGGTTAAATAGCACTAAACAAATTTAAAAATATCAATCATTCAAAGCTAAACTGTAATTAATTTTCCTCATATTCAAATGAAAAAATTTTATGCTTCATTTTGCTATGAGTCTTAGAATTACCCATTTCTCACATATTTAAAAATGGTACAGGTCAGAGAAAAATCGATTAGTCCCATGGGCACATTTTGGAGAAATTTGAGGTACTGTAAGTTGGTTCAAACTGATAGGAGCCACTCTTTTTTTTGATATGGGTCTTAGATCTAAAATATCGTTAAAACATTTTATTTAGTTTTTTGTCAGTTTCTGTATTAAAAAATATTAAGCCACTCCTTAAAAGAATGGGGGGGGGGGGGGTGTCACAGCCTTGCAGTGACTTTTGAACGATGTTGAAATTACCGACGAAAATTGCAATGTTGAAATTATCAAAATTGCCTCCCCCAAATAACATTTGCAAAGTCACACACAAATAAGTGTGACTAAATTAATCTTTGTTCATTCGCCTCCGCCATTCCCCACCATTAAGGGGTATAAATACCACCTTCAAATTATTGTAAACATGTTCACTTTAAATAAAGAAACATCCTATTCCTTGTAAACCCCAAGAGGGATAACAAAGTGGTGCCACGACCAAAAAAGAAAAGCAAAAAAAAAGGATGTCAAGGCCTATACGAATGCGTATTCACCCATCCTTGAACAAGTTGCGAGAAAGACTGGAAGAAGTACGCCCAGTGATTGAAGCACAACAGAGAACGCCAGAAGGCACTGAGTTATTAAGAAAATCACTCGTAAAAATGAAGAGGGCTCTGAATTTCATCGAAGAAAGAATTGAACAGTGGAGACTGTATATGGCCGGATTAGAAGGTGATCAGAGAATAGAAGAAGAAGGAATTTTTGAGAATATGATAAATCACGAACGCCATATAACTGAATGGCTCGAAGATGCAAGAGAAACAATTGATGAAATTGAAATTATTTTAGTAAATGACGTTGACGATGGATCGGACACATTATCGGTAGAATTGGGCGCTCAAGTTAATGTACCAAGGGCAAGAGGGAATAGAAACGAAATAGTTGCGCCCCGATTAGAAAATCGTGAAAGGGCAGAAGCACCCTCAGTGTACTACCCGAAACTCCCATGGCCAAATTTCTTCGGTGATACCTTATCTTGGCCAGTATTCTGGCAAGCCTTTCAAACTAACATGGGAGAAAAACCGGTACCAAATGCACAAAAATGCACATACCTATTGCTAAGCCTAAAAGGAAAGGCAGCTCGAGCAATGAGAGGTTACCAACCAACGGCAGAGAACTATGATTTAGTCGTTGATGCCTTAAAAAGACTTTTTGGAAATGAAAAAGTAATCAAAGAAGCACTCCAAAATGAACTACTGAACTTGCCACAAGCCAATGAAGCCGTAGTTTCACTACGGTCATGTTTAGAAGACGTGGAGAGAGTCGTGAGACAACTTAACAATTTAGGATACGAAGGAGATAAGGACTTCGTAATGATGACAATTAAGAATAAGTTCCCAAGGGCAATCATTTTAGAAGCATTGAAAGCAGAAAGAAATAGCGGAAAAGACTGGAATGTCGAAGATTTGATTAGAGGATTAGAAGAAATTGTTAGCTTAAGAGAAGAAGCTATGAGATGCACTAAGGTATTAAAACCAGCATTCATACAACGAGATTGGGATAATGGACAGAAACATGCCCATAAACTGAAAGAAAACTGGCAAAATAATCAGCCGAGAAATAAAAGGGATGAAAGGAATCCACAAAGGGTGTTTTTGGCACAAGACTCAAGAGATAAACAATCAGGACGGCCAAGTTCATTAAATCCAAAATGTTTTTTATGTGAGGGACCACATTGGCCGACGAATTGCAGACAACTAATTAATCGAGAAGCCCGATTAAAAATAATCGATGAACAAAAAAGATGCCAACGGTGCCTCAGGAAAGGTCATGAAAAAGCAAACTGTACAGGCAGAATGTGTTTCAATTGTAATGGAGACCATCACAAAGCAATATGCCAAAGAACAAGTCCCAGAACAGGAGCCAATCGAATTGAAATAAGGAACCCAAAACCAAGATGGCAACCAAACATGAATCAATCAAGCAATTTAATTGCTACAGCAATGAGTAATGTTAAAGAAGTACTATTAATGTCAGCCCGAGCAAACATCTCGTTAGGACCCGGCAGAGAATGCATCTCTGTCTTAGTATTTTTTGACAGCGGAAGTCAAGTATCACTAATCACGGACAAATTGATTAGGAAGATAAGTCCACCAAAAATCAGTAATGGAACATTGGATTTGTTATCCATACGGTCAAGAACACCGACTCGACTTAACTCACCAAAGTATTTAGTAAAGTTAGAAACAACAAAAGGTAAAATGGAAGAACTCATTGTAAGTCGAGTAGATCTAGTGACCAAAGGGATCAAGAGAGCTAATATTAACTCAGGCGAAATGGAATTAATGGAAGAAGAACCAGATATATTAATCGGAATGGGTGAATTTTGGAGATTCTTCAAGAATGTCGAACCTTTTATTGGCAATTTAGTCAAAGTCCAAACAGTATTCGGGACAATTATATGTGGAGAAATGAAAGGGCAAGAGAATAATATAAGTTCATTCACCGCAATGGGATTAGTACAGAAAGAAGAGGAGCCTGACAAGTTTTGGGAGTTAGAAGCAATTGGTGTCAGAGATAACCCTATAGAAAAGGATGATGAAGTAGCATTAAAGATGTTCAAAGACACAATACACCGGAACGATGGAAGATATGTTGTAAGCTGGCCTTGGAAAGGTCCCAAAGAAGAATTGCCAACAAATTACGCATTAGCATATAGAAGACTGTCAACATAATCGAAAAACTAAAAAGATCAGAAAAACATTTAAAAGAATACGATGCAATATTCAAAGAACAATTAAAAGATGGCATTGTTGAAGAGACCGAAATTAAAGGATACAATGAACATTTTTTACCTCACCATTGCGTTATCGTTGCCGGAAAAAAGCCGAGAGTTGTATATGATGCCTCAGCGAAAACAAGAGGCAATAAATGCCTAAATGACCTTCTGTTTAGAGG
>JAIXHY010000006.1:0-143530 GCA_020449905.1 Globodera pallida | reverse complement strand
AAATAGACTGTCAACCATCAACAAGTCGAGAAGGAAACCAAACCGGGACTGGCAAAATGGAAAACGAAATTGGGGCACTTGTCCAAGCGAACCCAATGTTCGTATCGCAATTGGCCACGGTAGCAGGACAGTTACTAGGCACAGTTCTGAGAGAGGAACGCACCGGAACCACGAAAGTGTGGAGAGGAAGAGGAAGCGCCGGACGAGGAGGATTCACCAAACGCGGGGGAGGGACATGGGGCTCTCCCAATTTCCCACAGGCCAAACGGGAAAGCAATGACCAACGACAACCTCATCAACTGGCAGCAACAGCATCTGAGACGCTCCACGAACTGGCAGAACACTTCCGCACCTCCAACCCCGAACTTGCCATTCTACTAGTTGCACTCGAAGCAGGGATGGCCGAATTATCCTACCACGCAAAGACAGGCCATTGGTGCAGCAGATGAGCCAACCGTCTCGCCCCCCGGAGTGTCACAGCCTTGCAGTGACTTTTGAACGATGTTGAAATTACCGACGAAAATTGCAATGTTGAAATTATCAAAATTGCCTCCCCCAAATAACATTTGCAAAGTCACACACAAATAAGTGTGACTAAATTAATCTTTGTTCATTCGCCTCCGCCATTCCCCACCATTAAGGGGTATAAATACCACCTTCAAATTATTGTAAACATGTTCACTTTAAATAAAGAAACATCCTATTCCTTGTAAACCCCAAGAGGGATAACAGGGGGTGTGCTTACAAATTTTGTTGGACTTTGTGTGTTTACGTTAGGCGTTTGTTGTCGGTTTTAAATTTGGGTCCGATTTGCTTGTGGCAAAATTTTGCGCCAAGTAAAACTGAAATTCCCTCCCCCCCCCTTATGTTAAAATTTAGCGTTAACTAATAAACCCATGAGTGAGGACGATTCTAATGAGAAGGTAGTACAGCAGCGGGAAATTATCTCAAAGAAAAGTCGCGTTTTTACAATTGGCGGAATATTGGAGGGCGTCAACTTTATGAAAATCTATTCAATTCATGAAACAAAATCGTCCAAAATATCAAAGAATGGCAAAAGCATGAGCAAAAACTGTGGCTTTGCGGTATATCGGGGTGACATTTGTAAAAAAATGAGTTAGTTTGTTTTATTTTAATTCATACTTATATTCATAGAATAATTTAAAATAGTTATTTGGTTTAATCTGATTTAAGGTTGTTGGCGAGGGGAAACGAAGTGCACACACTAACACACTAAGTATGTAGAATTGATCAAAACTTCTTTCAAAAAATTTAAATCGACAATGAAACATCGCTTAGTTTGCTTAATTTCGTAATAATATTCGCAAATAAAAATTTTAACTTATAATTTGATAAACTTACTTTAAGTATATATTGCAAAAAATAGCCATGGATTTATTATTATTGTTCATTTAAATTTTGTATTTGTCTACGATAATTTTTATAATTAATACTGATATTTAAATTTAACATTGTAAGCTTTTTAAATAATAAAAACAACATTTATTATGTATAATTTATCTCTTGATTTTTATTATTTTGTAAATTTATGAGCCGCCAGGTCACAAAACCCGTACTCTTTGCATAACTTCAACCAATTTGGCAACTGCAGCCGTAAATAAATATCTAAATTACAAATATTACATTTGTAAAATTAGTCAATAATAAAGAAAACAGCTTTCAAAAATAACTTTTAACTAAGTAGAATACCAAAATTCAAACATAAAATAATTCTTATATAGCAAATAAAAAATCTTTTATTTTAAGTATTATAAAGCATGAAGTCAAAGAAAACCTTTGTTAAATGTAAAAACCTTGCAACAGAATGTCGTCGACAACAATATGGTCTCGCAGCTGTGTACGAACAAGCCGTGCTTGGTGGCAACAGTCGCATCTGGTCAAGATAAAAATTAATGCAAATTTTACATTATAAGTCATGAATAATGAAAACAAAAAATTACTTTGAATCCAATTAATAATAATTACCAATGTTATTGGAATATTAGAAAAGGTTTCAATAAAGTAGCTGTAAACAAAACAATTTAAAAAGTACTAAACTTAATCTTTATTTAAAGTCAAAATTTAAAATGAACAAAATAATATTCAAATTTGCAAACGTATCAATTTTTATTAAGTTTTATCATTAACAAACGAATATTTAAATATTAGTGATTGGAATAAATAGTGTTACCGCGATTACTGATCAATGGGGATCGGACATTTATTGATTAAATAAGAGAACTTTTATGTTTTCTCGAAAAAGCAAAGCAAACGGAAATATTAAGTAGAATAATTGAAAAAAAGGAGGCTGAACTTTTCGCCCTCAAATTACTCGACACATAGCGAAATTACTGGTGCCCATAACCACTTTAGCTTACTCACATTATCAATGCAATATACTAAAATTAATAAGTTAATAAAGAAAAGCCTAGATACTTTTTTAAGTTTCAAAAACTAGGATCCCCAAACTAAAGTGTCCTTTGCTTTAAAGTAAAATCGTTACTTTAAATTTTTAAAAAATATTTTGCTATAAATTAAAAAAAATACATGTTGCCAAAATTAAATAAACAGGTTTATTGGTCGTTAAATAATAAAAGAATATTTATTTTAAAGTAAATTTACATTCTTATTAAACAAAACATTAAAGTAAAACATTCTTAATTTTTTTACAGATTTACAGAAACAATTGAATAGTAAAAAAAAATGCACACAATTTTTATTCAAAAAAACATTTATTTAAACTCATAACTTTGTTCAAAGTTGAGTGATATTAATTTATCAACGTTCGAAGGAGGCCAACTCGATTTCCATTAAATGTAAGCACCGCTTTTATATTGAAGAAATTTTAATTACTATAAAAATATTGATTATTATTAGGACTTTCATATATTAAAAAGTATTCTATGTTTGATTTTAAATTATTTGAAATGTTCAAATCATGCATTTTTATAAAATCCAAATTTATATTTTTGAAAAAATAAAACGGCAGTAAAGTAATCTCAACAACTTCTTGATCAGAATTGGATTTTCAGCAATTTGGTTCTCCATTTATAATTTAATTAATAAACAATGCGAATATAATTTATTTTGTTTATTTGCACTTTATTTCGGCACTGTAGCCTATTGATTAGGTTTTTGTTCCAATCATTAAATTCATTTATCAGATCATCAATTTGTCAGTGTTTATTAAAAAAATTTTATTTGCCTTTATGCATTTGTTGTTTGCGAATCAAATATTTTTTGCTAGTTAGCTAAAGATAGAATTTGTCCAGTATTTATTCTTTGATGAATTAATTTTTGTGGTAATACCATTCTATTTATTCAGAGTCATCTTTGCCTTTACTAGTTCATCTATTGTTTATGTTTAAATTAGTAAAGGGCTCAATTGTAAAATAGAAGGATTTAAATATAGTGATTAATTATCCGTCAAATAATCATTATCTGCGAGAAATAGCTTAATTTTAAAATATTTTTTAAAATTTTTATGCTCTTTTAAAACCTTTTTTAAAATGAATACATTTTTAAACGTACAACTTTTTTTACTACTTTTCTTTCGATTACATTCATGTTCTTTTTTTTGTTTAATTTTTTAACTTAAATATTTTTAATTACAGTTTTTATTTTTGATTAAATTTACGGTGTTCTTAAAAGTGAATCTTAGAATAAAATGAGTCTTTAATTAGAGATTTTTTGTTTAGTTCAGAGATTTTTCGAACAATAATTGCTAATTTAACTGTTTTATGGCTTTTAATATAATTGAGGTGTGTAGACATACATTCAAGAGTATAAAGTTTGATATTATTTCAGTATATTAATTCTCAGTGATACAATTTAAAACAAATAGATTATTAATGTTTAAAGTTTGAGTTTTGTATATTTAACAATTTCAGAGATGTCCAACAAGCGAAAATGTTTATATAAAACTGAATTCAAGGAAGTCGTTTAATTAAAATAAGAGCAAAAAGACGAAACTATTAATTATAATACATATGATATTAGAAACGCCGCAACAAAAAGCATACAAAGCTTAAGAAAAATTTGGATAGAAAAATTCATAAGTCGAAAAAAGTGTTAGCACTAATTAAAATAAATGAATACAACGCTGATATTTTTAATAGCAAACCATGTTACACAAATCGCCTCCTAAACCAAATTTCATTATTGCGATTTTTTGGTAAAGTCATAAGTAAACAAAAAAGTGAAATTTAAAATTAACCCAGAGTTGCCATTTGTCCTTATTATGTCCTTATTTTTGAATTTTCAAAGAATTCTCATTATATTTATTTATTATTCAATAGAAAATAAAAACAATTCGCTAATTAATATTTAAATTCAGCCCCCCCAAAAAAAATTTGAGCAAAATTCTGCAGTTTTTGGACTAATTCTTTTAACAAATCTTATCAAATTTCAAAATTTTTCCCAGTGGCGCCTATTGGCACCAACCCCACAATTAATTATAAAAAACTTGAATTTTTGTAAACATTACTTCTTAAATTCCTTCTCTGCAAATCCGAACTGTTGAGAATCATTTATCCATAGAAATTATGTTTCAAAAATAAAATTTTAATACACCCAGTTAAAACATAATTAAAAAACTAATAGCTTAATCGCATTTTTAATTCAAAAATTACTGTCTTCCGGCCAAAAATTAAATTATTGCAGGAAAAGATGGAAATAAAATAACAAATTTAAATTTATATAATTAATCTTTATTTAAGCTAAAGAATCGTTTACATATCAAAAACATTAAGTTTACTAAAATCTATTGGAATAGATTTAAATTTCCAAATAAAAAAAATTAAAATACATCCAATTATATTATCTTTAAAATTAAGTTTTTCATCCTTAAAAAAGTTAAAAATATAAAAGTAAATGAAAAAAGATTTATGGAAGGTGAAAGATTCATATGTAAGTGTTTAATGAAATTAACATTTAAGTTTTTAAGAAATAAATTATGAACAATCCGTTTGACCAAAATAGCATATAAAATGTAAAATATGTTTAAAACATTTTATTAAAAAAATATTGGAATTGTTTTTATCACTTCAGCGCAAAAAAATTAAAATAAAATACTAACAATATAAATAAATAAATTGAATAAACACATATAAAATAATAGAAGAGGGAAATGAAAAGAGGAAATTTACAATTTGTTTTATTTCTGTATTAAATGTACAATGTGCCCTCAAATGCAAGGACCTTTATTGAACTAATTTAAAGTAAGCCAGAATGCAGATAAAAAATCCAAATATAGCAGTGCTAAAGCAATAAAATTTGTCCAAATTTAACTATTATAAAAATTCATGCCAATCAAGAAGATACAGTTATCAAGCATAACTATGTGTATTGTTTTACTAAATAAGTTAAAAATCAAACCTTAAAATTTTAATTAAATAAAAAGCTTATACGAAAAGTGAGAAAGGAATGGATGCCGATAGCTCTGATAGATAACTGGACAAATGGACTATTTAGGATATTAAAGTGATTGCTACTTAAAAATTTTTATTAAAAAAATCTACGAAAAAAATCAAATATTCATTAAAACTAAAACCTCTAAAAAAAAAATTAAGAATTTAAATATTAAATTAACTACGAATGTGGTAAAAATTACTCTTTAAAATAAGCTTAAGTGCTGAAAGAATTTGATTAATTTCATTTGATTTTAATAAAGTGCCGCATTATGTGGATAAACGTTGCACGCAGTTCGGAGGCCGGATAGTCCAATAAATTTTCAACTAATTGATTTTTTAATCTTGTTTTACTATTTGAATATTTTTAAATAACGCTAAAAAAATCCAAATATCTTATAAGAATAAATATCGCATTAGCATTTGGATTTAATTATTTTGATTTCATGTTTATCATAAGGATAATTTTGCTGTATAATTTGGTAATTTTAAATTAATAATTAATAAATCAGGGGAAATTAATTTACTTTCATATAGCTAATGAAAATAAATATTGTTGTTGTATATTTATTTTCACGTTTATAGTTTTCTGTGCGGACTATAAAGAAAAAAACAATTCTAGATTTTTGTTATTATTTTTTGGTAAACAAAAATTCTTCTTCTTTTGAAAATTTTTTGACGGAAAAAATGCCCAAAGAAGAAAAAAGAGGAACCCGCCTTTTTAGTTGCTCTTGTTATTCAATCAGCCATGATAATCTCAAACAAAAAAAAGCATCGGCTTAAGTTGTCTAAATGATAAATGTTTTTCAAATAATTTAGCGAATTTTGTTAAGAAAATTGGGGTTTCTGTATTTTATCGCACTATGTAAAGTAATTCAAGATCACTCAAGTTTGTACAAAGTTTTAAATATTCAATATCGATACTCAAAAAAATGTAATAAAATACTGTGAATTGTCAAAAATCATCAATAATTGTTATGGCTTTTAATTAGACGATTCCTTACAGTTTTTATATTTTTCAGCTTTAAAGTAGGGTTGGGCCCCCGACCCCGACCCCGACCCCGTCCCCGACCCCCGAACCCTAACCCCGAGTCGGGGTCGGGGTTAACATACACCCCCTAAAGATGGCATCATCGAGTGACAAAAGTAATTTTTTCTGAAGGCTTGGCTGTGGACTTGCGTGCTTTTTGTTAAAAAGTTTATTTAGTTTTTACAAAATGGTTGATAAGGCATTAATGGCCGGGTGGTTTGTCTCTTCAAACGTAAAATGTTCGGTTGGGTTCGAATCCGCTTGAATGGCATCACTTATTTACTTTTATTTAACCTCTATCCTCATTCGTCACCCATCAAAGAAATTTTTAAAAATAATTTTCAATATTTTTTAATTAAAATGCGCGCAAAATAAAAGAATTTTTGAAAAAATTCAAATACATCTTCTGAAATTTTGCTTTAATTTTCTTAAGAAAGATTGCCAATTTTTGTAAAAATTTCACCGGCGGCGCCTGTCGGCACCGCCGACCCCCTCACCCCCAGAATTTTCTGAGGGCTTTGCGACAGTCCTGCCCCCGCAAAACCCCGACCGCAATTCCCAACCCCGCACGCGGGGGCCCAACCCTACTTTAAAGTGAAAATAAATTTCGCAGCACGTATTTTTCTCTGCGTTGTGATGCATGCCAATAGCAATTTATTTAATTTATGATGATTATTTTTCTTTATGTCAATATTAAGATTAAGAAAGTAGTTGTTAAAATATTACGATTAAACTAAATGCAATCAAAAAATCTAAATGTCTAAATGATAAATGTTAATAATATTTCAACATTTTAAAATGCAAAAACATATTTGACCTTTGTATTATAATTATTTTAATAAATTTGTTCGTTAAAAAATATTATAAAAATCGTATGCGATTCAAATTAACATTGTGAAGTATATGCTTTTTCAAAAAAATCCACATTAGCTTAATTATGTACAAACCCTTTTTAATTTATTGAGTAATCAATTAATAAAATCTTTTTAATCTAATTTAAAAAATTAATATACATTAATTTATAGGTTAGTTATTGTTGCAAAAAGGATTCCAAGAGACTTATTTTAAATTTAGTAAAAACGCAACCTAAAATCTCTCATTTAAAGCTTTCGAATAGCCCGTGTTTGTTTATTAACAAAATCTTAAATTTATTTAAATAACAAAATCTGTATCATTTTAGAAACCAATGACTATATGGCACAATTATTTCTGTAATGGGTGCTAATATTATTTTCTTTTTGTTTATGTTTAAGAGAATACAATTTTATTTCTCATTAACAGATTTTGTAGACTGTTATTAATGTACATCATTGAGTACTTAAATTTTTTTTATGCATTATAATGTATATATTTAGTTATTGTTATACATTTACAATAAATGTTATAAAATTTTTGTATATATTTTAAATCTAATTTAATTCATGTATAGAAATGGCTTGTTTTATCTTTTTAAATTAAACGCTGTAGTTTACCATTTATTATTTTCACTATCTATTTCATTTGATTAAAAATTTTTATGATCTTAAGAGTTAGAGATAGATTAGTTGGGCTTCTTTCTGCTGAGCATTTGCCTAATAACTTCTGTCCGTAAATAACATTATATAAATTTAATATTCTTTGATCACAATATTATTTTACTTTTTTTGTACAACGCATTTCTTTGCCGACAGAATTCAATAATACTGTTCATTTCGTCATATTATTTGACTTGTTACAGTTTTCAAATTTAATTTTAGACGTTTAAAAAAAGTATTAAATTCATAATTTATTTTTATTATGTTTTTTTGACATATAATTTAGAGCAAAGTTAATTATTTGTGTTAGATATTTGCATGAATTTTCTCAATTTATCACACAATGCTTGGTATTCCGTCTATACACTCAGTGCTTTCGTGGACAGCTAAAATTGCTCAAGTGATGATGGTTTTATTTACATTAACAAAATCCAAAATCGGCCCGCGTCCTATTGAAACCAAAGCATATGACCAGTTTCTTCATATGCGTCATAAGTTTGGTATTTTATTTCTTATTTTTAGGATTTATCCGCTGCCCGGACGGACCAAATAATACCATTCCTTTCCAAGGATAATATGATAAAGATTGTTCAAATATTAGTAATAAATTAAATTAGATAATCTCGCCAATTGATTATCTGTAATTTATTGTATACAAACTTGTTCCAATTTGAAGTGCAGCATACCTTGTTATATTTATTATATTTTAAACATTTTTTTTGCGCACGCCAATTGTTCATTGATTGGCATTGTTAAAAAGATGGGAAAGTTGAATTTTGTTTTTGTAAAATTTTATTTAAAGGTTGTAAAATACTTTTTAGAATGCAAATTGAATTGTGTGCTTTAAATTGTATAAATTTTGCTTCTATAAACTGAGTTTTTTAAATAACGTGATGCCATCTTTTCTTAATTTTACGTTTGAAAGAGTAATGGTGACAAAATTTTGCGTATTTTAGAGTACAACTTTTTTAATACATATATATAGAGATTTGATATAACTATCATCTATGTAATAAACTTATTAAGGCGAGTCGCAACCTAGTTTAGCTACCCTGTAATAGACCAAGGCATACGGGACTTCGTCAAAACCTGTCGTGAGGCGCAAGCGCAATTTTACTTGGATTTATACCCAAATCAAAAAAATCTAATTCATTTACCACCAACTTTTTAAAAATATTACGAAATTGCCAAAATAATAAAATGACAAAACATCTTCAACTGAACAAAGCAAAAATTATTAACTTATAAAAATAAGGAAAATAACATTTTAATTAAAATCTCGAAACGTGAGAAGATTCGTGAGCTGGACAATGATAAATTACTAAGGTTAAAAACTCATTCTTTGAATGTATACTCACAATTAACAAACAAGAAAATGTTAAATTAGAATAAAATATATAATGTTTTTTTAGTCAAACAAAAATTATAACAAAAAAATGCAAATATTTTTGTTTTAAATTAATAACAAACTTTAAATAAAACAAAACGAATGAACAATAAATAATTTTCTAAGTAATTAAAAAATACACATTATTTTAGATATTAATATTTAATCTTTTATATTTCTAAATAATCATTTTTTTAATAGATGAATAATAATTAAAAAAGTTTCTACAATTAAAATAACGTTTGATGCTGATTTAATTTTTGTTTCATTCATTTTAATAATTTAACTTTTTTTATTTTTCATATCTTTTTTGATCCGTTGAACATAATTCCATTTGGACATCCAATGCAGCCCCCAGTGTTGTAGTTGCTTAATGTTTTAGACTCTTTGCAGTTTTTGTATTATAATTTTTTTGTCTATATTTTCATTTATTTTTAGTTTCAAGACAAGAATTAGATTGTAATTGAAATTAAATTTAGGTTTATTGTTATAAAACTTTTTGTACTTCAAGTTTTTTTATACTCAAATTGTTTAAATCAAATGCAACGAATAGTGCCTGGTACGAAAAGAATTTCATTTTTTTTGTTTTTTTTTTGTTGTTTTTCAGTTATTTTCATAATTAATTTATTGTCTCTAAAAATCATAATTTTGTTGACAATGGACGTCTAAAAAATTTGCTTTAAAAAATCTTGAATTAATCATAAACATTTTATTTTTATTTGAGTACTGAATAGTTAAGGTATAATAAAATATACGTCTCTCATTTATATCGGCATATTTATGCTTTTAATTATTTTATATTTTTTAGATTCGATGCTGTTGTGTTTACACGTTTTTTTGTGTAAATGTTCTCTATATTTTTTAATTAGAAATTCACTAGCTTTTTTATTTTTTTGGCTTTTTAAAAGATGAAAGTTAATTTTAAAGATAATGTAATTGGATGTATTTTAATCTTTTTTATTTGGAAAGTTAATTTATTCCACTAGATCTTAATAACTTAACATGTTTTTGGTATGTAAAAGAATATAGTATAAGGTAAATTTTTAATATTATAAGACTAAACTTTAGTCTTCAGATTTTACATCATCTAATATTGAATTATTCGAAACTTTAAATTGTAATATTGAATGCTTTTTATTATTCCAAATCTTTAGCACTTAGATACTTAGCAATGTCGGTTATTGTTTAAAAGCCCACTTAGTAGTGATTTTTATTTTGTCTTATATTGGCAAGTGAGTTAACGAGAAATTTTTTTAACAGTGTCCAATCACATAGCAATTTTGCTGGTATTTTTTTATTTGATTCTTCACTAAATTTTTTTTCTGTATTCCAAAAATAAATTTGAAACACTTATTTTATTTATCATGAATTAATTAATATATATAATATCTTTTGAACAAGCGATTTGGAGTGAGTGGTTGTTAATACGACAAACTTAAGTTCATGCAAAACGGATTCTTCTTGTAGAAGAGGGCGCATCTCTGAACCAATTTTCTCAAAATATCATAATGCAATTTTTCACGTTCAGCTTCCATTTATGTTTATTTAGTTGTTGATATTATTTTTTAATTATTTCATAAATATTTTAATATTTGTTTTGAAATTTATTTTAAAATTCAAATACTAACCCACTTTCTTTTATAGTTTTAAGTTGTACAATTCCTCTTAAGGTTTATTTTGTTTAGTTTTAATTTTTTTATTTAGTCAGAATATATTTATTAATAGTCTTTTATGATTTATCAAAAGGGTTAATACCAATTAAGATTTTATTTTTCAGTACGAATTTTAATCTTTGGTATTTTACAACATTTAAAGTAGAAAGAAATGACTCAATTCTCATTGTAAAATATAGAAATAAATAGTCAATTTAAAAAAATTATTTGATTAAGATGTTTTTGAATAGATTTTGTATATTGCATTGAATTTTAAAATACGCTGTTATAAAACTATAATAACGATTATTATATTTGCTATTTAAGTTTTAAATAGGTTTATTTCTATCCCGGAGCACGCGCGCAGCATCTTTTTAATGCTCCCCGTCCCAGTTTCGGTACTGTGTGATTTGTAACGTTTTTTTAATAACATTATTAAAAAAATACTATTGCTAGATGGGAGATGAAAATAAAACATTAAGCTGTTTAAAAGTTTATTTTATTTATTTAATTTCTTTAGAATATTTTGGGCAACTCTTTTCAAGCATGCGCTTTAATATTAAATAGTATTTGTTTTATTCGCTTTTCATTTTTGTTTGGATTAAAAAACCTGTTTGGCCTCCTTTGTTATAAAGTTATATAATTATTAATATTTAAAAAGATTACTAGCAACTTCATCCAGTCTGCTGAACAAAAAGTTTTTAGCTAAAAGCAGTATTTAAGATAACATTAATAAAAACCCATGGGGTTTCCGTAGTCACGGCAAACTTAAATTAATTTTGTAGTGTTTGTAATTTCTATAATTAATTTTTTTTCATTGTATCTTAATTGTCTATTAAACAATCTCCCCGCTTTTATTTTATGTGTGTTTTTAAATGTAAGTTTTGTATTTAATTAAAATGGGTTTAATCAGATATGCAAATTTATTTAACTTAAATAAACAATGTTTCTCTTTGATAATTTATTTTAGTAATCGTTTATAATTTATAACTCCGTTCTATTAATGAGTTTATATTGTTGAAAATGTGCAAGCGATTTATTTGGTGGGAAATTACATTTTAATCAATTAATAAATAAAAAATTAGCCTTGTAATTAGTTTAGTTAAAACAAATTATTTTCTTTTTTTTTCTTTATTTAAAACTTATTTTGAAGTCGCGGCAATAGATTTTACAGATATTCGACAACAGTTAAACTTCAAAAAGGGGCTTTAATAAAAGCATTAAATTACTTTTTTATGGTCTTTAATATTCACTCCTTTATTGCATTATTATTTAATTTTCTCCTCGAACAACAGTATTTAAGTCGTTATAATGTTGTTTGTGAATATGGATGGATAAATACGGCTTTCGTTTTTTATTTATTTGAAAATAGGATAGGAGTTTTTATTTTTAAAGATGCGCTGTTTACAAATGTTCCATTTCTGCATAATTTATTGAGCAAATTCACTACCGCAGTCGCAGATTGGTATTTTTAAATTCAAGTTATTTAAAATCTATAATTCATTTTAAATAAATAATAATTTTACTTAACTTGCGACTTCAAAACATCTTAATGAGATTTTTTTCAGGTTTTAACACAAACTTTTAGGCTTTGGGAGTGCCAAAGAACACTCCGCCGTCGATGGAAGTGAAGATGCTTAACAAAAAATAAACTGACCTAAAGTGGAAAATGTAGTTCAAAAACCTGAATACTGCAAATACGCATTGTGTATGCCGTCGAACCTTATCCGCTCAGCTCCAATGCGGACACGACCCCGTCGCTTTGTAAGGAGAAGGTGGAGCAACACCAAGTTGCTCAATAACAGAACTCGATTTTACTTAAAATGATTGAACTAAATTTTGATTATACTTATTTATCTTTGAAAGAAAAGCACGCAGTAAATGTTTATAGGCAAAAATAAAGGAAACAATTATTATTTTTTTGCCCAATTAGATATATTTACTTTATTTTACTAATAACATCTTTTATAAACTTTATACTTTAAATATCGTATTTAATATGTAAATATTATTTTTTATGAATTTTATTTATAGGAATTTAGTCCAGTTTTTGGAATTTCAGATAAATTGCTTTTATTTCCGGTGTAATAATATCTAATCTTAATACTTTTTAATTCGTAAAATGTAAGATTCACTTAATCTTTTAATGTAATGGTAGTAATCACCTTAATCAGCTTTTAACATATTTACGGTTTCTTTATTTTCCAAATATATCATGTACATTTCCTAAACTTGAAATCCTACCTTGAGCTGAACACAATAATTAATAAAATTTCATTTTTACTTACTTTTTATTTGTTATTTTTTATTTTCTCTATAACCTACTTTTTATATGGACAAATAAACTCATTTTCTTTTAAATAAACATTTATACTGCTAATTTTATTTTATATAAAAAAAATATTGCGTTTATAAATAAGTTTTTGAAAACAATAATTTGATATGTTCAAAAAATTATGATTTAAGACATTTTGTTCTTTGACTCTTCCATAATTAAAATTGTTTATTTGTGTATTTTAATAAACCTCTGCTTTGCATTTGATTAGTGATTATATTAAATATTTTTAAAACAAATGTTGTATATAAGCAATTTTGTAAATCTAAAACCCAACCTTAAAATGAATAGCAATATTATAATAATATAGAAAAGTATTCACAGTTTTAGGGCGCCTTATTGGAGAAAGCTTAAACGTAAAGTAATTAATTATCTAATGATAATTTGACATTGTTAATTTTGGTTTGTTTCAGAGATGTTTGTGTTGAAATTTTAAAATTCAAATTATAACAGATTCTATGTACACATTTTGACTGGGTTTTTATTTTATTTTTCAATATTATTTTTATACACCTTAATCTTAAAGGTTATTACGTTTTAACTGCAATAAACGTATCGTATGCCCATGTGAATCGAGATGATGACTGTCGCTTTGTATATTGTTAATTAATCGGTTCTAAAAGTTTTAATAGCTTCTTTATTTTGAATATTATTGATTTCGTTTAAAAAAAACAAAAATTTTCATTTTAATTCTGTAAATTTTTTTCGCATTTAAAATGGCATCGATTGGCGCCAAATTTTATCGGGCCACGCATTCACTTTGGTACCAGCAGTGGTCTACGAAGATTACGAATTTGCTTCAAGCGTTGTACCAAATAATGTTATTAAATTAATGAATTGCCTTTTTTTATTTTGTATTGTGTGAATTTGAATTTATGCTAATTAAAAGTAATTATAAATTTTGTGAAAATCAACGCAATAATTACTAAAAATTAATTCTCTTTGTATATAACGTTTTTTTATATATCTGAATATTGCGAAAATCAACCGCAATAATTACTATACTAAAATACTAACTGATGATTATTAATTTTGATTTAATATAAATTATATAAAGAACATTCTCTTTTTATTTTATTTATCAGGCAAGTATATTTTTTTTCAGATTAATTAAAATATTTACCATATTACGATTTGTTTGATTTTTTTTATTAATCATCTGTATTTGAAAAAAATTTAATTTATTGATTTAATTTCTAAAATTAGTTTAGATCCGATGCTAAATGCTTGACAAAAGAGTAAAACATTATATTAATGAAGTTTAAGCCGTTTATATTTTATCAGGTAAATTTGAATGCATCTAATATTTAGTTAAATTTATTTTCACTAAATCGATAAAAAAATTTATATCTTTAAACAATTTTTTTATAAGCTTCAGGTGATATCGTTTTTTGCAAAATAAGATTCTATTTTTTTATTAGCTTTTAGAAGCGTAAAATAGCTAAAGTGTATTGGGGTCTGATCACTAAAATTTTTTAAATCTATTTGACCGAAAACATTTCTTTATATCGGGGAGTAATTCTTAGACTCATATCAAAAAAAGGTACCGTTTTCTATCAGTTTAAACTCTTTTATGGCACTTCAAAATTGCAAAAAGTTACTATTCGGGAGTTAATTTATTTTATTCAAATTTAATTTAAGTATTATTTTCTTTTTTAAAGATTATTAAACTGTTTGGCTTTTTAAATATTTTATATTATTAAAGATTTGATTTTATTAATCTATGATAAAACTAAACATTAACGAAAATATTTATAAAATTGCCTACTTTTTGATCCAGCCGTGCGGACTATATTTTAAAATTAAAATTGGTTCAACTAATAGAATTGCTAATCTAAATAATTGTTTCTATTGAGAAAAAAATAACCAAAATCAAATAGTAATGTTTTGTAAAATATTAGTTCAAAATATTTATGCCCTTAGTGTGGTCGATCCTTCTCAGAAGAATAATATAATGAGTAATCGATTATTGACACTATTAATATTAATTATATAGTAAACTTTCATTATCTATAAAGGTAATTAAAATAGACTCTTTTATAAAAATAAATTTGTTAACCATTAATATTTATTGGCTATAAAATAATATACAGGTTTAAACTGCATCTTCAAGTCATTGAACAAAACATTACTTTAAATTAACAATAACTAAAAATAATGATAGAATGTAAATAAAAATTTTAATTAACTAAGTTTTAAACGGTTTTTTCACAGTTAAACTAATAGCAATTGAACAAGTAAATATTTAAAGTATACGACTTTCATGCTCAATGGAGAGAGAGACCCAATCACTAAATTACTTAACGTTGTTGCACTTGCGCACCTTGATATATGTATATATATGGCAAGTATTAATTTCATTCATTTTTAATTTACTATGTAATAAATCTGTTTCAAAAATTAATTACTGCAGCAGGTAGCCAATGCTAGCACTGATATTTTTTTATTATTTTTCATATTAATAAAAAGGAATTAAAATAGACTTTATCGTTTTGACAAACCATTTTGTGAATTTTTATATATTTATTTTATTATTTTACTTAATTATGGCAGTTTGCATCATTCTTTAGTCACCAGAGCACACTACTCTTTTTTTTTGTAGTTTTTTTGTTTTTAAAATCTTGCCACTTAAGCGACCAATTTTAATTTATAGGTGTTATTATTTGAAGCTTGCACACGTGAAACGACGCTTTGCACGATTCACTTCAATGTCGAGAATACATGAGAATTATTGTTAAATTATTTATGTAATTCTTTACTTTTTATGTTCTATAGGTTAGCAAATTTATTTGTTTTTAACAGACCAACCCACATTCGCAACTGCCTTGGCTTACATACCGACTTTTTGTTAATTAAGATTAGGTCATGGGTTTCAAAGACGACTACATTTATTAGTTTATTTTTTTATAACTTTTTATTAAGTTTTTTTACAAATTAGGCTAGCCTTTATAAGTTTTAATTTTCGATTAATAAAACAAAGAACTTTTATCTTTTATTATGTTTTATATTTTTGTTTGATCTTAAGGTTTTTAATTCAATATAAAATTAAAAAATTATTACAGTGTTTGTACAATCATACCTTAATTTATTTATGGTTATATCAAATGTTATTATACATTGATTTTTTTATCACTTAATGAATTTTAAAGCCAAAAGGCGAGTCATTTGCCAAGTCATGGCCGTGCGCAATTAATCTCTCGTCTTTACGCCCTTGCGGATTCCAACGCAACGTTTTATTTTTTATCTATAACTAATTTTCTTAAATATTCTTCAGTTTTTAATATATTTTTTTAATTTTAGTTAAATTAATATTTTAAAAATTTTATTTTATAATAATCTTAAACATTTCCAGATTATTTTCTAACAAATAAGTCAAATTTTGAGTGTTCTCTTATTGCAAAAAGAAGTTGATTAAAAGTAAATTATTCGTTATGTTTGTCAAATACAGACTCTATTATTTTATATTTGAGGCAAACATTGACCTTTCGATGCAATTAGTAGAATATTTTTTCTTATTTGCAAAGTTAATGATCTTATAAATTTATTATATTTAGCAAATTAACTTTTTTTATTATGTCTGTTTTTAGTTGAGTTTGAGTGCGCTCTATATGATGATCCATATGTAGCGAAAAATTTGGCTTATTAATTTGAATTATGTAAATTTTGTTGGTATTAATATTTACTACAATGAATTATTATATAACTAATTACATTGTTTGATTATACACATCACTTCGTTAAAATTTGTTTCAGCTTTACTTGACAGGTCCAAGTCTTCCCATCCACTCCTTTATTTCTCGACCAATCTGTGGTTTTTTTAGATAATTTGTTAATAACAATTTAAATAGGTTAATTATGTTTAGTAAGTTATAAGCTTTAGGCATACTTGGTCAACATAGTGAGTGAGCTTTGTTTTAAAAGAATTCCATATATTTTCATCTCAATTTTTTGTTTATAAATTTGTATCTTTATTTTAAATTATTTGAAACACTTGATTTTTAAAGTTGAATTATAAGGCTTGAAAATAATAAATATTTGATTTGAAACCCCATTTTCATGCATTTATTTAATTTATTTTTATAATATTAAATTTGCACTAAAATTTATTATTTTGATTTATGCTTAGTGTCATAGACGCAACAATCATATATTTATAAATAACTTATTTTATGTACAAATTTGCACTTTTTTTGCGATTGTGTTCGCATAATCAGAGCCATGTAAAACGATAACTAACCACTGTACAAATTCAAGACCACATGAAAAATAATTAAATTATAATATACAACTAGTCAACAAAGTGCTATTTCAATTAAAAAAAATTTTAATATTACTAAAATTGCATATGGAGATATAAAGATTTGATGTCAAAATCATTTTGTTCATACTTAATTTGAGGAGGCAAAGTAAAATAGTGCCGAATGACAACAAATGACATAATCATTTAACTATTTTAAAAATTAGTCAGACGCCCAAAGCATAAAATCGAATTAAAAAAATCTATTAAATATCTTATTAGATGTGCCCAATATTATATAAAACATAAATTTACATTATAATTCACTTAAATTTAATGAATAATTCGAAATATGTATGATGCATAAACTATTTTTTCAAAAGAGTTGCATTATCAAGGCTGTGCACAGCAAAGAATCCTTAAACTCGAAATCTTACACGACAAATTATTTAAAAAAAAACAAAATGCATTATATTTCCGATAAATTATAATAGTTTAATTAATGGAACAAAACTGTTTAAAATTAATGAGTAAACGAAAAGCATGCAAATTAATTTACCAAATAAATTATAAAAATAATATAGCTTAAGGTATGATTTTTTAACCGAAATTGTAAAAATAAACATATTTGGTGACAAAATAAGAAATGCGAAAGACCGAACAGCTTGAAATGTTGAATAAAAAGTTATAAAAACTATATTTAGACGCCTACCCACAGCAAAAGCGTAAGATACAACATTAAAATATAAAGTTTAAAAAAAATCAAATCATTAAATTGATCTGTAAAGTGACCTTTGATAGAGGAGATCTGGTTACAGTTTTATAAATATTTGCATTTCAAATAAAAATGTTTCAGATGTTAGAAAAACAATATGGTCAATTTTGGACCATGTAATTGTAACACGGACAACTTGAGAGCAATGGAAGTTTCTGGTACATGTCTAAAAATGAATATATATATAAAAAAAATTCCGTAAACTGGTTATTTACGACCACATTGGACTAATATGACGTTCGGGCAAAAAATTAAATGATTTTCTTTATATATCTGAATACAAAAAAATATAAAAAAATTGCCCTAATACTATATTCTTTTTAACATATCAAAACTTGGGCATTTTCTAAATAAAAATAAGGATTAAAATACACCCAAATTCTCTATTAAATTTTGCTTTATGAATTTTGCATTTATGTATTTCCGTTATGATTTTTATTGGAAAGTTTAAAGTCGACATTTTAATAGTTTTCCAAATGAATGTATTACTTTATCTCTAATCCATCCTTTTCGTGTGAAAATTTTTTGTCGCAATACAAATGTAATTTGAATGAAAAATGTTTTAATTTTTTTTTAAATTATACGCATTTAATGTTTTAAATTAAGTTGTGATTTTTTCGTTTTTAAATTTGTTTTATATATACAGTACACGGTCTCGATTCTCATTTCCTCCAATGACATTGTCACATACATAGGTTTGCGCAAGGGCGCTACTTTTCTTGTTTTTGAAAATTTATTTAATTTCAGATTAATGTCTTATTTTGGCGTTGTATGCTTTAAGACTATTTACATATAATTAATTAGTGTTTTATTGTTTTTATTTTACTAATTAGTGTATTTAAGCAAAAAAATTCACACTTATAAAAAATAAATTCAAACAAAAATAAGCAAAAATATTCTATCGAATTAATTTATTTGGAATTCGGTATTATTTTTTATTTAAAACGCATAAAAAATAGAAAATGTAAACACTAATAATATTTTTAATGTCGAAAGATTTTATTTAATAAAAAATGAAAAAAATCAAGATAGATGAGAATTGGATTAATAAATAAATGTCTTCACTAAAATATGCCTTTGGAAATACTTTGCTACATATGAAACTCAACTTAAAGGCACAGTTATTACATAAAACAAATTTAATTAATTAATTTGTTGTGTAAATATTTCAAAGTAAAATTATACAGTCTCCAAAAGTGCTCTATGTGGATAAATGAAAAAGCTAATATAAAAAGCAAATCAAAGGGGAATATATAAACGTCAAACATAATAGATTATTAATACTAGGCTGCACAAAAGATCTCATACCTGCGATTCGCATGCCGAGTAGTTTTAAGAATTTTTTAGTAATAGCAAAATGCCACACTATGCATCAGTCTTCGCTTACACGTATTCAATCAGAAAAACAATTTTTTAGTTTCTAATCTGTTCGTATGTAAAAAAGTTTGTTATTGTATGCTTGAATAGCAAGGCACTATGGGTCGCGACACCCAAACAAAGACTTTTGCTCTTATCAATGCTGTACATAATTTCTTCAACAATTAAACATATGCTGCTAAAATTAGACAAATTATTATCTCATAATATATGTTTCTTTTAAATCGTAATTTGTAGGGCTGGAATTATATGCATTTTGCATATTTTCAGTCCAATAAGTTTCGATGTAATTAGCTCAAAAAAGATGTTGTTACGTTGGTCTTTTTTTTGACCATTTTGAAATTGCATATTTTGGCACATTTTTGACTCAAAATTCTGTAACAAAAATGTAATAAAAACAAATTTTGCATATTTTGAGGATTTTAAAGTAATTTTGCAAATTTTCGCAAAAATTGTTAAAAATACATATTTCGGCCATTTTTTGTGCATATAAATCCCAGCCCTAGTAATTTCATACAAACAATTCCCAACCTAGTAGTTTCCTGATTTGTGTATTGACTATCAAAATATATTTCTCGATTAATCAAGATCTATATAAAAACAACGTATAGCTAATACGCGGTTAATTATGTTTATTTCTGTTCAGTAAAAAGTGCAAATAACAAAAATCATTAGTAAATATAATTTTTGAAACTAAAACTTAAGATTTCATAAATACATTTTTATTATCTGTAACATAAGTTCTGTCCCCCTCTGTTTTTGTCGTTATTCATACATAAATGCATAAAAAATCAAAAACGCAATGGATTCTTGAGTCAAAAAAATTATTAATTTGTATTTATAAAACATAGGTGGGCAGAACTTATGTTACACCCTAAATATTTGAACAGTATTGCCACAATCGATATCATTATTTTTAAATTATGCATAGCACCCACACGAAACCAATACGCACAAGTTACCCTACATATATCTGTTTTAGTGGGAGAAACCGCTTTACTAAAAATTCAAAATCTGCTTTTACACAAAAAAGCGCTACCACTCGAATTTTATAAATATTTCTAATGCATTATAAATTAAATCCTGTTTTATTTTTGTATATTAAAAGATGGATATTGGTTTGATTTTTCAGTAATTTCTCGAATCATCCCTTAATTTTTAATCGCAATTTAATTTTTTTTTTAAATTAAGAGATTAATTGCAAATCTAATCTGACTAAGGTCAGAGAATATTGACATTCATTTAAATATTTATTACTTAATATTAAATAAATAAATATGTTCTAAATAAATTAAATAAATAAAACATATTACGGAGTTAAAAATATTGATATTATCAGATGCACGCCATGGTCTGAAGAGAAAGATAAACAACAAAGGTGTAACACATTCATAAAAAATTCAAAATTAAATTTATACGCATAATAAATTTGGATAAATCATAAACATTTATCAATATCCTTCAAGGCTCTCTTTATAATTGTTTTATAAAAGATATCTTTTTTAATTATTTATAACAAAGTACCGCAACAAATAAGGTTAGCGAAGTCATGCAAAACTAATAATGGGATTTAATGATAATCGCAAAATAATAATTTAAAATTAATCATATGTAAATGTATTAATTGGCTTTTTTATTAAAATGCTTTTGTAAAACATTAATATTTATTTATTGGTTTAAATGTTGCAAATGTTGTATAGAATACATAAAAATTATAATAACAATTTAAGCATTCTTCATATAAAATGCTTTTTAATTTTTAATAAATTTTAATTATTAAATTTTTGTATATAAACTTTAAAGCTTTGAATCAAAACAAATTATTTTATTGTCACATGAAAAAAAACTCTTCAATTTGATTTTGCTAATACTCAAAAACGACGATCAAGGATTCAATGATAAAATTTTACAAAATTTAGGCAAAAAAAAAGTGCACTTATACACGAGCTTGGACATGTTGAATTATTGTTGGGAAATAAATTTACAAAAAAAATGTGGACATTCTGTTAGAAGACCAAAATTCATATTAATTCTACTTTTAATACTAATCAAAAAAGATTGCTGCATTAAGCTGATTATACACCTTCCTTTATGCAGATCCGAAGCCCTCAAAATACTTTATTAATTTAAACTTTTGCTTATTTTTATCGATGTTTACGGGGACATGCAAACCACCCAATTAATATTTTTAATTTGCCATCGAATGATTGCACATTAAACTAACTTTATCTCCAACGATTTGTGAATTAAATTGCATTTTATTTTTCTTTGCGTGTTTTTTATCTTTTGCAGCAGAACATGTTGATTAATTGTTTTAATATTTTTTAACAGTTTTCAATGATACTTTCCTGTTGTAAAAATATTTTAACATATTTAAATTATATTTTGCAAAAAAAATAATCAAATAAGTAATTAGTAAGCATTTTAAATAATAAAAATTAAAAGTATAAGTTGTTTCTACTAAATAATTAAATCAATAAATAATTAAATTTATAAAAACAAAGGTGTTAGAGTACATTACAATTAAATAAAAAATTCGAACATTGGTTCATTGCTCCAATTTGAGCACCAGCATTTGCTTAATAAATCAATAAACTTTAATGAATATATCAATACATTACAATTAAAATATTAGGGAATTAAAGAATTAAATTTTAAATCTTCTAAATATCGCCAATAAAATATTAACAATCAGAAATTATACAATATTCAAAAATTAAAACTTTTCAAAAAGAAACTTATTAATATAATAAAAAATGGCTACTATTTGTTTAATCGCTTGCTGAAATAATTGATCAACCAAATGCTTATTAATAGTTTTAATATTTTTTTAAAATAGTTAAATTTTTTATGTCAATTTAATTTTAAGTTATTTACAGCATTCATTGATTTTAGTTTATTAAAATTTTTTTTATTTTTAATATTAATTTAACATTAAATAATAAATCTTCCAAAGATTTTCATTGATACATATAAAGATTATAGCTGTATTTTACAATAAAGTAAATTTATCGATTTGTTCTGTATTTAAATTTTATTCTAATTATAAATAAAGGTTATCATTTTCTTTGTAATCTCATAAGAAATATATATTGTCTACCTCTTTTTTAATGTTATTTTAAATTAAATCATACAAAGCACCAAACAATGCGCAGTATAAAGCGACGTCAATAAGATACAATACTCATAGAGATGGAATAATAATGCGAAAACCATTCAAAAAATTGCAAGACAATCTCAATGAATACGCTAACAATCCGGTTAAAAGTACAAATCATCTTAAATTTGACATTTTCTCACTAAAATATATCAATTGCACAACAGTTCTCAATATATTATATATATATTTTTATGCAAACATATCAAACAATCTATGCCCAACGTTCGTAAACAAAAGAAAAGCCGGCTTATTCGGCGGTTGAGTCGTTGACGGGTTGACGAAGATGTCCTTGTCCAGAGTTTTCGGCGGTTGAGTCGTTGACGGTCATTTTATCTTCTGTTTTTACTAATACAAGAGGGAGGACGTCAAGAGGGAAGGGAGTAAAAGGATGGATAATTAAAAAATGAAATATTATTCCCGTGTTCAATTAATTTTAGAAATAAATCAAATGAAGGCGATAAGTTCAAATTGAATGGCTCAAGCACTCAATTTAAAATATGCTTGCACATTTTTTATTTAAAAAACATAAAATATTCAAAGTTTTTCTAATGTAAAAAAAATACAGAAAAAAATTAACATTTACAGATATTGTTTATTTAGGTAAAAGGTGCCCGCCCTATTGATAATATTTAACATTTAGACAAAATCACTTTGGATTTGTAGAGGTATATAATTTGCTTATTTAATTTTATCATCTGCGTATCATCAAGTAAATGAAAAGAAATATTTAAAAATAACATCCATGGAATCCATTTTTTAATAAACTAAAACATATTTATAAATAAAAACATTTGACTAATCTAATAATTTATTAATTGCGAAAAAATCGCTGATGTTTAGAAAATTTTCAAACGAATGTTTTTGCAATAATTAACAATGCAGTCTTTGCTGCAAGCAACAAATAATTTCTTTAATTCCATAAAATATAAAATGAATTATTAGGTGTTTATGCAACCCTATGGCGACGCAAACAGGCGGACTAAACGGTGGATTAAAATATATTGTTATGCAATTTTTATTATTTGGAAGCTTAGTTTGCCCTAGATTTGAATATTTATCAACTAGGTTTTGTAATTTCTAATATTTAATAAAATTTATGAAAACAATTGAATAACACAAAATACTATAAGTTTCTATGATTTATTTAAATTAATATCAAAATATCAGTACAAAATACAACAAATTTTTAATACTATTTATTGATAAAAAAACAATCAATTGAAATAAATTGATTAAATACTCTAAGATAAATCTGAAAAATTTAACGCACAGCTTATAGTTCTTTACGCGGCAAGATAAAATAATATATCGTTTAAAATAAAAAAATTAAACTATTGTATACATTAATTTAAATTAAAAAAATGTTTTGGCTAAAAACATAATGCCATTCTTTTATTAACCAAACAGAAATACCAAAATTAAATATAAATAGAATTAAACGAATTTCGACTAATAATTGAAATCAAAAAAAAAAGTTTAAAGCTTAAAAATATAGCTTAGTAAATCTAATAAAAAAAATTGGCTACATTTTAGTTAGTTATTAAACTAAAATTTAAATCTTCATCTTAAAGTCAAATATAATCTTTGCAATATTCAAACAATGTAAATTATTTAAACTTGAATAAATAACTGGTGAACCCATATATTCATTTTTGAATCTTTGAAAAATCTTGTTAAAAAAACACTACGGGTCAAAATAACTAATAATAAAGTAACATTATGTTATATTTAGAAGTCATTTTTTAATTAAACGGCTAATGTAAAATACCATAATAAATGTAAATTAAAAAAAATAAATAGCATAAATCATAAACAATCTACTGTTCAAATAAGCAATTAAAATTTATTACATACAAAAAGTTAATCTAAAAACATTCAAGTATCTTTAAATTAAAAAAAAATTTAAATTCAATTAATAATAAAAAATAGTAAGACGCATTTTTATATAAAAATCATAAATAAAAAATGAATTACAAGAGTATATTATTAATTATAAGGTATCTTTTGGTTTTATTTTATAAGTAAAACGCCCATTAAAATTTAATTCACAAAACTTTATATTTAAAATATAATTTATTTTAATTCAAATAAATTATTTGAATTATTTTTTTGTTTCAATTATTAGAGAAACATCGAAATAATAATTTGCATATATTGGTAAGACACGGCATACTTTTGTAACAAAGAAAATAAGGAATTTTTATTAAATCTACAATTATATGCTATCAAATATTAGAAAAATCAAAAACTGATAATATGAAATAATTAAATTTCGATCGAAAAATAATTACAGGAAAAATATAAAATAACAATTTTTAGCGTGTGCATGGATTACGCGCGTTCATCAGCACTACATTTGAGGAGATTTTCGACATAAAATTAGTGATTTTACGAATATACAGATTATTATTAAAATAATTACATTTGAATAACAGTTCTTTCCTTTTCAGAAAAATATCAAACTTAAAAAATTTAAAAAATAAAGTTAGTTAAACTCTGTCAAAAAAATTTGAGGCTTTGTAAAATTAACGATGCAATTAATTCATTTTTTCACAAAGAAGTTCGATCCAGGCTTTCAAAACATTTGAAATCTATAATAATCAGTAAAGATAATATTAACATTCAAATATGCTTATATTAATCTTAATTTGTTTAATAATAATTTATACAATAATTCCTTTTGTGACCAAAGTACAAGAAAATTGGCATAAAATTAACGCTGTCATGCACATAAAGTTCGTTTATATTAAATTGTATTAATAATAATATAAGCTTGTACGTGCGCATCGGCCGACTGCCAGTTAAAATCAATAAGTAAATTTTCATGTAAAAATAATTCAAATAAAATATATTGTAAAAACGGCAAAAGCTTTCAACTTATACATCAGGCGCGCAAGGCGAGAAGACAGAACATGGCCAAGAACTAAAAAATACTTACATATAGCTGATAATTTAAAAAAGGTTATTTAACATCCAAATATCCATAGAGACATGCCATAATTGGCTCCAAATTATTACATCTTGTAGAGGTATATAATTTGCTAAGAAAGGGCAAACCATTTGCTAATTAGAGTCAAAATTGTTCAAATTTTTCTCAAAATTTGGGCAAGAATTGCAGATTTTGTTAAGATTTTCTAAAAAAATAGGCTGAACAATATAGCCCCTGCCCCTAAATAGAGCCCCCCTTTTGGGGGGGGGGGGGGGAGGGGGGTTGAACAATAGAGCCCCCGCGGGCTCTATTTTGGGAAATACGGTATAATTGTATAGTGTTCACTTACCAAAAACAATTTCCTTTTGTTATATAAAATAGTCAACATTTCCCATAAAAAACATCATATGAACCACTGGTATAATAATTTTTTTGTAAAAACTAATAAAGATTTTTTTTACAAAAACCAAGAATAAATCAAGTCTCTTGTCTTAGTTAAAATTAATTAAAAAGCCTATTGCTAAATATTGAAAATTAATTAAAATTATACAGTTTAAAAATTACTGCATTGCATGTACACTCGACTTAATTAAAAGATATTTCTGAAACGGTAAAATAATTCCAAACATTTTTGATTGAGTGAACATTATCATAAATATACAAAAATATTTTAAGTAATGTAATCAATATCCAAATGGATTAAAGAAAAGCAAATATAAAGAAAAAGTTAATGTTAAAATATTGCAATGCGCTCGAAAGATATATGAAAAAAGCATTTAATCACCCTTCAAATACAATTAAAAGAGTTAAATTTTATGTGTACAAAAACGTTGATCTAATTTGAGCTGTTGATGTACGACACCCAGAGCTGCCTCTGTTATTTGCTCGCAATTTGACTTTTAAAGTTTTCAATACAAAAGGTAACTATTAAAATATTTTGCTGAAAATAAAATTCAATAATTTAAATTAAAATAGCATAATGCGAGTACATTAAAAATATTTATTCTGTAATTATAATTTTTTAGGACAAAAAAATCTAAAAAAATTTCATGAAATAAAATAAACGAATTTTATTGTTTGCGGTACTCAAAAATATAATTAGCAGTACAATTAATTTTTAAAGGCAGTGTTCTAAAAAACAAAATATTAATCCATTAAAAAATTCGACACGTATAGCGGATTCACGAAAGTGGTCATGTACTGCTCAGCTATTTTGGAAATATATAAAACTATATTTTAAATAATAATTAATAATTTAAAAGAGAGTATCAATAGATAAATCAAAAAAAAAATTGAGTTAATATTATAAAACCAACACCTAGACATTGACTATGAGTGTCAGTTGCGGCGGTTCCGGATTTGCGCAATGTTGCACATTATCAGCCGATTCGGCGCCAATCAAATTTGCGTCGTCTAAGGCATGAGGTGGAATAAAAAATAATTTTATATAAAATTTCAAAAAAAGTATAAATAATAACGATTTATATATAGTACAAAGTCATTCCACAACATGGAGTTGATGACGTTTTGAAGTGCGCACCAAAGGCACAGAACGGCAGTCCGCCTCAACTTCACAAAGGAACGCCGTAGCGTTTTACCAAACTGGTCATATGCAATATTCTAAATGTATGTAAAATTAAAAAATTATAAATAATTTAAATATAGAAATGTCAGAAAACATTAATGGCCAAGCTTTGCGAATGCCTTTAGCAAATTATTAATTTGTTATGATTCAAATTATATAAAAAATTATATATTCTGATCCGGATTTATATGGAAAAATAGATTTTAAATTATTCAAGTTTTGCGCAAAGTGCGAACAGCAACTCATTTTTTTATAAAATAATCAAAAACTAAACCAATAATAAAAGGTAATGAAAAAGGTAAATAAAAATGTATAAATATAATGAAAAAGGTAAATAAAAATATCTTATGTATATTTTATTTTTATGAACATTTAGATTTCAATCAGACTTTTAAAGTGGTGTTTAATTTGATATTATAAAAGTTTTAACGGTAAATTTACCGATTTTTACCATTACCGTTTTTTACTGGGTGAGACTGCAAAGCGACCGGTAACGGTTTACCGCAAATTTTTACTTGCAGATTTGCTTCATCGACAGTCAACTGTAATTACCGGTTGTATAAGACCATTAACAACTGACCAATATGGAATGTTATGACAAAATTTAGTGCTAAAAAGACAATATGATTTTTACTGGATAGGTTGGAGGCGACGACAAAGATTAACCAAACCATATTTATACAATTGGGATTAAATAAATTAAATTCAAAAAAATAATAAATGTAATAAAAAAAACATAAAAAAACATTGCAATAAAGCGTTTATGTATGGAACGCCCAGTCAACATTGAACTACTTGGTCATGTATAAAGAGACACGTACGTTCAAGAACGGGCCTTTGAGTAATAAATGTGTCGGCTTCAATTTTTTATTGTCACCAATATTTAAAAAATGAGGACAAAAGTATAATTTGTTGTCTTTGAAGTGTAAAGACTCAAATTCTAAGGCCCACGGTGCTTAATGCGTTTGTTTGGGTGCACCACTATAAGCCGCAATTGTAAAAAAAACAATGAGTATTATACCAGAAACCCATATTTTCATAAAATGAGTAAAAGTAAAGTAATTATTCCCGCAAATCTCCGAACATTGCCCAAAAAAAACCAAAGTAAAAGTTAAAAACTTTTTAATAAAAAATTAAAAATATTTTTATTATGAAAAAATTATAATTATTTATAAAATGTTAAATAAATTTATTATTAAAAAAATATTATTGAGACTAAACTTTTAAAAATCAAAGAGTATAAAATACTAAAAAAAATCGACAAATAAGTTGGGAAAATAATTTATTCATACAGACAAGGCCAGTTAAAATTATAATTGCTTGAAATAATATAAAGCTATATTATTTTTAAAAAAATGCAAAAATAACTTCTCAGCATTACAAAATGTGTTAAGCAATATTAAATGAATAAATAAACAAAAATGCAAATATTTTTGTAATAATTAATAAAAATATAAACCATAAAAGATTCTAATTAATTAGAAATATTTACATAAATCATAAGTGTCGAAAAAATGTCAATTGGTTACTACACTATTTATACAAATAGCGTTTGGCAAAAATTGTGATTTGCCGATCTTTGCACTTAAAAAAGTGCCCGGCGGCTCGGGCAAATTGAAAACATAACCGCTCACCAAGGAAAGAAAATAAGGAACAGAAAAATAATATTCCATTTGTATTCAGGCTAAAATATATAAAAATATTATAAAATTAAGAAACAGTTCAACTATTTATTCAAATAAAAAATTAATAAATGATATGCCAATTTTTTGAAAACATCGCCGAGCCCCCCCCCCCCCAGAAAAAGATCGCATAATGCCTTAATATAAATAACTTCAAGAATTATTAAATAATTGAAGAACATTTTTTTTAAATTGTCAAATATAATAATAGAAAGATATAAATTTAAAAAGACAAACTAAAATGAACTTAGAAAATTTTAATGAAAACCCAATGTAATTAATTATTGGCTAACAATGAAGCCTAATAGTCACATGTTAGACTGCCAGAAATGCAATAATTTGCCAAGCCAAACTATAAAGTTTAAAAATAAATTATATGCATTATTAAAAACAAAACAGTAAATATACAATAAACCTGATGCGCACAAGGAAAAAAAACAATTATGTCATCACTCACTAATATTTTTAAATTAATCGGTTTATTAATTTGTCGAAACATATAACTTTCTACCAATTTAAAGAAAACACATAAAATTCACAAAATAAATAATTTGTTTAGAATTTTTAAATTGCAAAATCTATATTATAAATGAAAATAGCGGATACTTCAACAAATATATTAAACGAATTGAAAATGATTAATTTACAAGTTAAAAAATTCTTTAAAATAATTTAAAACTAGTGATAAATATTTCATTTTATACCTTATTTAAAAAATGAGCAAATAAAACTTTAAAAAGTTCTTTAAAAACTCTAAAAACCTCCAGACCATTTAATATTACCCAAACCAGTAAAAAGACGACAACAATCACAACAATATTGTTCAACGTGCAAAGGTTTTGGATGCTCGAAAGTTTGCTGAGTGGTCAAAACAAAATTGTAAAATAAAAACAACAAATCAACGAGTTTGAAAATGATTATATTAAAAAATATAACGTAAAAAAAAAAATTCAAATGATAATAAATGAATTAAACTTTAATATACTAAATAATAAAGACTATACTTTTATTTTTAGCACTAATTTTGCAATATTATTTTTAATATACAAAAACTGTTTCTCTAAACTTGCTAATCATGAAACCAATAATATTATTTGTCGCCAAATTAAAAAAAACAATTAAATTTGCTTTCTATGTTGATGTGTTATATTTAATTTAAAAAAAATAAAAATAAACAAAAAGATTGTAATTATCCGAAGATTCTTTAGCTAATTGTCGATTTTGTATTGTAACAGAGAATTATTATTTTTGATAACGATTAAATATAATATATATCTTGAAACTATCATCGAAAAGGCAGAATAAACCTAAAAATAATCTTTTCTTTACAATATAGAGCAATAGTTTGTATTAAAATTATAATAAAAATAAAATTTTTAGCCCAATGAAATTAAAAATGGATTGCTTAACATTGATATGAAACATTAAAAGAGTTTATACCAAATTATTTGAAAGAAACGTTTAATTTGGCCAGATTATGTATTTTAGAAAAATTAATAAAAAACATTTGATAACAAATTATATAAAAAAAACTACAAATAAAAAAGATTAAACAAAAAACTTTTAAAAAACCTTAAAAAACTAAAACAAAACTCCTGTCCCCTTTAAATCAGGTTAAACCCAACCTCAAGAACAAGGTAAAGAAAGCGAAACCTCATAAATGTGAAACAAAGAGCTTCCCCATCATGTTAAATAAAATATTGAATATCTTCCAATCTATTAACACGTATATAAAATCAAATTGTAATTACCTAGACAAATTATTGCTCATTATTCTGAGTACCCGTAATGAATCAATCACAGACGATGCGATATATACTTGTTAAAACAATTTGACAAACTTTTTACAATCAAATAATTTAGTTTACTTATACTATTCAGAAATAAATAAAACCTTTTGACTTTTATAACTCAATTTCGCGGGTAAAAGGGCTCCGTGATTCGTAAGGTATTTTGAATTTGTGAATTGATTTTTAAGAGATTGCATATAAATAACGGCAATTTGTTAAAGCTTTTTAGGAATAGGTAGAAGCTCTAATAATTTTTCCGCGGGAATCCCGTTCAAACCGCGCTCTAAGCCTTGATTTGAATATTAAAAGAATTTTCAGCTTTGCGCTGGGCTGCCAGATCAAAATTTAAAGGCTCATTTGGCAATCAAAAAGGAAAACTATGTATCATATGTCCCAACGTCAAAATTAGCCATATCATATACCAATCTACTCCGCTCGCTTACTAAAACAAGAATCCAAAAAGAATTTGCGCAGTCTAACAATTAGTTATTTGATGCACTGATTACGAATTCGTCTATAAAAAATAAAAATTTAAAGCACTTTTTCACATAGTTGAAGTTTTGAAAATTAAGGAAAAACGACTTTTAAGTAACACAAAAGACGATAGGGGAAAAGTTAGATAGTAAAAAGGAAAATTTAACGGGCGCCCTTCCAGTTCAGGCTTCCTGTCGCGTTAAATATGAATTTTACGTCCCCGAAATTTTTATTTACCAGTCTCTTTTTCGAATTAATTGTTGAATTTCGACGAAAATCCCGATTCCAAATTTAGTCGATCCCGATCACGTAGACGGGATAGAGATCAGAGGTCCTGGATCCCGAGATTTTTATGCACTCCTATGACATTTTTGGTTCTAATTTTAGAATCTAGATCACAATTTTTTCGATAAATGTTATGAAAAATATGACTACTTTGATTATGGCTTATTGAAAATGGTTAATCCGAATGAAAATTTAATAATTCTTTATGATGAAATTCATTTATGAAATTAACATTAGAATATTTAATATTTTACAAAAAATAAATTTTTTAATTTAATCAATTCATTAATTAAATGTAATTAAATTTAATTTAAAGTTATTTCTAAATCTTTTGTAATTTTTTTTTATTAATTAATTTCTTTTTAATGTTTTCACAAAAAACAAAATATTTTTTAATTAATAATTTAAAATTTAAAATCATTACTGTTTATTAAGCCAGTCGATGTACGTCTCCATTGCTGCACGGACGTACAACTTGGAGATTGTGCACCTTTGTCCGTGCACGCCGATAAACTCGGGCTCCGCAGGCCCGAGTTCACCGCGTTTATTCTTTATTTCTTGTAAGTCGGCTTATTTGGTGATATTTAAAAATAACAGTCAATGCCATTTTATATTATGAATTTGTTGTAATAAACCTTTTTAATATAAATATTGATTTTTCAAAGTATATAAATTTATCTTTATATTATAATTGGCTAATCAATTCAAATAAATTATTTTGAAGTATAAAATTAGAAAAAAGTATCCATATTTTATTTAATTAACCTATTTTTATTCAAAGATTATCGCGCAATTTTTAAAACATCAAATTTTAATTATTGCATTAAATAGTTTATAGAAATGGCATTTTTGTAATAAAACGTGAAAACATTTTGAAATAATATTGTAAGTTTTAAAAAGATATTTGGTGACAGCAGTGCCTTTCAGATTAATTATACTGCTACTAGTATTTTTGAGTAAAACAGAAAATTACAACTTTGTTACTTTTTATTATTTGGCGATTACGGCATTTCTTTTTGAAATTTTATATTTTTATTTGTTTTTTTACTGTTGTAAAACTAATTCTGTGCGTTAAATTATGAAATTATAATTTTGTATTAGAAAATATATTTCTTGTTATTTTATTTCTAATCTTATTTCTGTCCTTTCAATTTGCTTTTAATCGATAACCCCACTTTAATTTTTGTCGAGACTAATACTTCTGATATTAAAACTTTAATAAATTATAAACTATTTTGAATTTACATTACTAATAATATTTATATAGATTTGTTTAATTTCAAACATATTTTCTTTTATTCGTGAAATTCTATTTAAATTACAGTCTATAAATTTATATGCTGACTTATTATGCCTTACAAATCATGAAGGTATTTATTTTCGAAAATATTTTTTTCATCACGTAATACCCTGCATTTTTCCAAATGAATAATTTATTTAAATTTAAAATATGAGCAACAAAATATTTAAGAAATAAACTTCTCTGGCCAATCAGTGTCTGCGATATTTAATAATAATAAATTTTCCGCAATTTAACAAATTGTAGTTAAAAGAGGTTTAAAGTTGATACTTTATAACTTCGGTGAATTTTTCTATAAAAAATTGTTCTTAAGCTTTACGTCTTTTTGTTGCGGTGTTTCTAATGTTTTCATACAAATCCTAACATAATATAGTTTTGAATAGAATTTACTAATAAAATTAGTATATAAATTAGTATCAAAACCTTTTGAATCATTTTATATTTATTAAAAGTGTTTTTGTCAAATTGGCTTTTTTAAAAATATATAAAAATTTTTATACAATAGAATAAAATAAAACACCTTTATTAGCTACGACTATTGAAATTAGTGATCGGCCAGAAGGTTCTGTCGGTACTATTCGGTAAAGTACCGAAAAAGTACCGCTAGCAAGAAGTCTTGGTACTTTCCAAAGGTTCACTCCGTACTTTTTGGTAAAGTACCCGTAACGAAAAGTACAGAAAAAAATTGTCGGTACTTCTTTGGTATTCGTTACCAAAATATTGTATAGTAATTTTTTAATGAAACTCGTTTATTTTGGAAATTTGACTTAATCAAATGTTTATAAATGAGTTTGGAAAGCTTGAGATTCAAGATCAGCATTTCGGCCTGTTCCTGTTTTTAAGTTTTTGGCTTAGTTTGAAGGGGGGGTCGGCAGTGCCGATAGGCGCCGCCGAGAAAATTTTGCATTTTTGATGGAATTTGTTTAAAAAAATGGCCCAAAAATACATTACGGAAGAGCAAAAAAAATGATCATAAAAATAAAAAATAAATGAACTTTTCTCGGGCCGAGACTTTTTCAAAAAATTAATTTATTTAAATCCTCCTTATTTTTCTCTATTTTTTAACGCCAACATAATTTGGTGAATTTTTTAATGTTGAAGTAAATTCGCTGGAGCAAAAAATAAAAAATTTCTAGGTTACCTACCTTAATATTTTAAAAATCTGAAATATTTTAAAAAAATTTGTGAAACTGTTTTCTTTCCCATGAAGTTAATTGAAAGACATAAAAAACTATTTACACTGTCGGGGTTTGAACGCCGGGCAACCACGTGACTCAACATCACACGATTAGGGCATTTGATTAAACGAATAAAAAGGCCAATTTTTTTCCTCTTGAATAAATTCTTGGTATATTTTTAATTTAAACTGCTTTTTAATTATAATTGTAATGCTATTTTTGTTTTTATTAATTCATTTCATTTCTGTGTGTACAAATTGAAATTTATATTTAAAAATTAATGACAAATTTACTTTTTATATCTCTGAATCATATGGAAAAAATTTACTAATCTTTTGAAAAATGTTTATAAGCAAATTTTAAAGTTTTCCAAATAAAATTATAAAAAGAATAATTTTTGATTAAATTTTAAAAATCTATTTTTGATACTGATTTTTTTTTTGCTAAATTTGATACAAACATTTATTGTTAAATTTTTAAGTGTTTCAATATTTAAGTGGATGATGAGTTCAACGATTATTTAATTTTGTTGTGTATGTGCTTTCCTACATGGTTCTTGGTGTTGTTATCTTCACGTTCGGGTTGCACGTGTTCTTCTTCCTCCGGGCGTTAATTTTTTAGAAAATATAACATGAATTTTTGCGTTTTTTGCTCAAAAGTAAATTTTTATAAAAAATTTTTGGAATTACAGCAGGTTTCAGATATCTCGTTTACCAGTAAAAATTGTTTGCCTGGTGTACTGTGTTCTTCGTCATGTGATCGTCGAATATGAATATAACGGCCCTCTCTTAAACAACTTGTTCATAATCTGCCGATTCAAGTCGCGGTCAATATTTAAAAGATTCATATGTTTATTAGATCTTTACGCTTTACTCATTTAAAAACGACAAGATTTTTAAATGCCAATCTTCAGTTCAACTTCATCAATCCTTATGAAATAAACACAATAAAAGTTTTAAATTCTATTTAAACAATAAATGCCGTTATGGCGTTGTTTTTTATAATTGCAAATTTCAATTACTAACTTGCTTTTTGGCTTAATCTAATTAGTTCAAACTTGCTTTTGACGTGGTTTATTTTTTATTATTTTAATGGTGTTATTACATGGCTAAATGGGGATATAAATTTACATAATAAAGTTATTTGGCTTTTTGTTTAAAATACTTTTTTAACAAGCATAATTTATGTATATTTCTAAATATTTTTTGTTTAAGCATAATATTCTTATTATATTAAGATTTTATTAATAAACAAACAATGCTATTCGAATGCTCTAAATGAGAGATATGGGGGAAAAGCCCAGCGGTTCATTCGTTTTTAAAAAGTGCACTTTATTAAAATAGCTTTTTTCACGAATTTTCTAATTGCTAGTTTTAGCTTATCAATAGCTGTTTAAAGCTTAGAGCTTTCGATTGGCATTTTGTTTGTTTGATTTAGTTAAATAAGTTAAGACTACAAAATTATGTAATTTTACAATTTTATAATAAAAAATTGTTTGTTGTCTATTTGGTTGTTGATGAATTGAAAACAAAGGGCAAATAGTAATGGATATCGCAATGTGAACAGTTTAATATATTCGTGTTAATGAGTGATATAATAATTTAATTAACAAAGTTATTTACCTTTTTGTTTAAATAGTCATTTCACAACATTCATAATTATGAATTATTTTGATTTATTCTTATTTTATTAAGATTTTGTTATTCATTCATTTAAACAAAATCTATGGAGTTTTTCAAGAGCTTTTTATTTTAGATATAATAATTAGAGGGCGGATTTTCAAGTTTTAACATGTTTTTTTTGCGAATAGGGGATCATAAGAGAAGCACAAAAATAGCATTCATTTCGAAAAATTTTACAATTAGAGCGACTTTTTAGTCAATATAAATCAATATTTTGGCATTTTTGAGAATAAATCAATATTTCGCCATTTTTTCATAATAAATCAATATTTGAGGCATTTTCTAGAGAAAAATGCAATTTTTAGGCATTTTTCCGAAAATTTCTTAAGAAACGCAATAAAAACGAAAAATGGGCCCTCAAAAATGCACCCCCTAAAAAATTAACTTTTTCTTTGACAAAAAAATCCACCCCCAAAGATCGACATTTTCCCTAAAATTTTTTTATTTATATTTTTTATAAAATTTTCAAAAACATGTAAAAATAATACATTTACAATTGTGAGAGCAAAATTATTGGCAGGGTTTTACGCAAAAATTGACCATGGATTTTGACAGTTTTTGCACATTTTTTAATCAATATTTTGGCACTTTTTGGTGTTTTTGGTCAATATTTTGCGGGTTTTTGGTCAATGTTTTAAGTCAATATTTCGCGTTTTTGCAAAATATTTAAATTACCTTAAATTTAATTTGGTATAACTTAGAATTTCTTACGTTTTTTTAATAATAATGCACGTAGCCTTAGCCGTAGACCGCGTACCAGAGTAGTAAATTGTTGTTTCTGTCTCTAAAGTTGTGCTAAGGTTTTATGATATTAAGATTATATGACATTAATTTACAAATATAGTCGTTTTTATATAGAAATTATTTAATTATTAAGAATTAAAAAGGATACTAAATAGATGATACACAAACAAAATGCGATTTTTATTTTATTTTTTAATATATATGTCAACCCAACTATCTATCTTTTTTTCATCGATTCTTAATTAATTTATGTTTTTTAAATAAAGATGCATTGTTTTAGAAAAGACTTGAAAATTTGTGAAATTTTTAACTGTCGAATTTTGCTTCTATAATATTGAAATTTACATTTTATTCTATGCATTTGATTTTATTTTTAAAGTTTAATTATGTTTAAGGAGAGGCTCAACTGTCCTTCTTCCTGGTTGTGCATCTGTCCTTTTTCGTCGCTGTACTGCATCGTTATGTTGAAGTTCTTTTGAGCGTCCCACAACATAATATAACTTTAGTATTTATTGGTAGTTGAAAGCATTTGTTATTAGGTTTTATTAAAATTGTGAAAAAAAGGAATATTATTTTAGTAAATTTTAGTTAAATAAAAATTGCTTTTTATTTTAAATTAATTGTCTTAGACACTGAACTACTTGTCAAAAGCCTGAAGCCCATCCCTTATTATTTAGTTTTTAAATTTGTTGACAAAGCCTTTAAATGTTTTTGAATAAAATTTTGTATAATTTTTTTATAGCTAACCTTGCATTTTTTTCTTTAAATGAATTGTGTAAGAAATTGTTTGTATATGAAATATTCAAAGAGAAAAAATGAAAAATGTTTTTTGCCAAATTATTTTTAGCTAAATGATAATTTTGGGTTTAATTTTTATCAGAGAGCTGCAGAGCGCGAAGATGCGAGCGTTTTCATTGTTTTTTTATTAGTTTGTTTTTATTTTGATACATCAGCTAGGAAATTCTAGAACCCTATTATTATGGATTTAATTTAACGTTATTTTTGGGTAATTATAAAAGAGCGTCCATACTTTTGTACGTAAACATAAACTTAACAGAATAATCACTTTAACCTTTGTAAATTGTCTTAATTTATAGTTTGTAGAATTTATGTCCTGCCGAGCACAGACACGTAGTCGTTGATTAAATTAAAAGGGGTCAATTATTAAATGAGAGATAACATGTCTTTATATATGGTATTGTAAATAAAATTAGAAAAATTAGATTAAAAATTATTGTTAAAAAGGAGCAAATAATTTGATATTCTTACAAATTTTCGATTATAAATTTTATGTGTTGAATTCTTTTTGAGAATAGTTTACCCGTAGAAAAAACTTGAATTAAATTTCTAAACATTCTTTCCAAACTTTATTTAATTCTTTCATTTTACCTCCGCCAGATTTTATTACCTATTTGTTATTATTATTTATTTCAAAATCTTAGTTGATACACAATTTTTTAAAGGATATTATTAAATTTGTGATTCTTTTTATTTCCAAATTTTTCTTTAAAAATTAGGTTTTTTAATTTGTTTTTTGATTAAAATTGATTTTTTCTAATACGCTTTTGGACGGTCGGTCTCATTTTGATTTTTGAACTCATAATATTAGTATTGGTTTACAATTAAAAATTGAGCCGCCTTTTAATTTAAATATTGAAATAAATTATTACTTTTTTTTTAAATTATTAGAAACTTTTAAGTGTTTTTACTTCAACAATACAAAAAATGGGCTTGGGCTTTAAGGCGAGCATTCAAGATTGAGTCCCGAAGGTTACTTTACAATTAGTATAAGCTTAAACCATTAGAAAAAGTTCTAATTTACAATACTTGATCAATTCTGTCAAGCATCTTAAATTTTTACATTTTTAAATTTTATATACACGCCACTATTTTTTTAAAATTATAGATACAACAAAAAATTAAATAATTAATAAAAACAAAACAAAAAAGATGTTACAAAGAGAAAAAAGAAATTTACAAAAAAAAAAGACGGCTAAATCAAAAATTAAATGATAAATCAACAACTTTATTTTTATGAATAATTATCATACATAAAAAGTTAACTTTATCAAATAAATTATTATGACATTTTTATTAAATAAAAAATTGCTTTAAATTAGTAAGATAATTCTTAAGGAATTTCAATATATCAAAATTAATTCAATTACTAGTAATGTCGATTTAATGTTAGTTTAATTTCTATATTAATTTGTGATTAAAAAGGTGTCAATATTTACATTTAATTAAGCAGACTTTTTCCAATTTAATTTTTCAAAATTATTTTTAAAATTCGAAGGCACGCATTTAGACTTGTACCCAACTCCAAGTCGTATTTGCATGAGGTGTATAGTCAGTCACTCTCGCCTTATTGTGGTAAAATAAAACAATGTTTTTAAAAAACTTTTTTGTTTTTCCAAGAATGTAATCAATTGGTTTAACATTTAATTATTTTTGATATTTGTATATATTGTCAATGAATTTATATTATGAATTTGGAGTTATAAAATGTTAAATTATAAATTAATTTTTAAATTTTTTTCAAAACTCACTTAACAATCTCGAATAAAAATTTTATGAAATCCCTTGACATTTATCTAACAATCAGTATTCAATTTTAACGGAATTTACCTTGTAAAATTATACAAATAATCTTAGGGGCGTAAATATATTAGGTATTAAAAATTAGACTTAATTGTTTTCATTGCAATTATCTTTTCCTTTTAAAATATAATTTAAAAAGGATAATTATTTCTATAATGTTTGTATCCGTCATGCAATTTACATTTTTAATTATTTGCTCATACTTAAAAAAATTGTCAATGAAATTGTAGTAACATTAGAAAAAATCCAATATATTGAATTTATGATTTAATTTTTTTGTTATTTTTTTGTCTTGGCACTAATATTTTTTGCAAATAAGAGAGTTTCAATATTTTTTATTTTAAAATTATAATGTTATTAATGTTTTATTTTAAAATATTTAGCTTTTTTACTAATTTACTCTTGAATAAAAGCTGTGTTAGCAACTTCCGAGTACATGCAGAAGTACTGAGATCTTGTTTTCCGACTGGCTTTTTAAATAGTAAAATGGCGTTGTACTCGATTTACTGAAATCGTCGGCGGACCCATTTATAAATTATTTTGTAAAAAGAATTTATATTTTTTACATATGACAATAATTTATTAATTATAAGAGTTTAAAAAGGAATCTTTGTTCAAAATTGATTTTCTGTAAATATGGAGCTTTTTTTGTTATAAAATATAATATTTATATTTTTTTGCACCTTATATTTCCAGGCGTTTTTTTAAATTATTCATTAATATTAATATTTAGATATTTTCTTTTTATTTAAGATTGATTCTCTCCCCCTTCCGCTGTCTCCGAAAGCATTTTGTATACTTATAATTTCTTATGTTTTTCAATAAAAATGCTTTTAATTAATTTAATTATTGTATTTAATTATATTAGATGAAATTTGCTGTTAAACTTAGATTTAAAGGATTTTTGTTTTAAGTGCATTATTAATTTGTTTATTTGCCTTTACATTTCTTATATAAAGTTCATTTTGTATTTTAGTTTGATCTTTATGTTTTACTTTGTTTAAAATGCCAAATTTACTGAAGTAATTTTATATCGAGTTTATATTATTAATTTATACAAATAATATTTTTCGATGAAATTAAAAGTAAATCCATCATTAATCGTTTCCTTAAGATAAATTTTTATCAAAAAAAAGATGTTCTTATTTAGTTTTTTAAAATGAAGCCCTGCGCCATATTCCCGTGAATTTGAGATATTAAATTATTTAAAGCGGAATAGATATTTACATATTTCCGGTTTCTTAGAATTAAATTGTTTAGTTAATATTTAATTGTGATTATTGTATTTTGTGCAATAAAAATTCTATCTCTGATATTTATTTTTGGAGAATTTATATGCATCGCTTGCAATTGAAGACAGCTGCTTATAAATTTAAAGCAGAATTGCCCTTTCCAAGATGGCTGGACCATTCCATTTACAGCAAAGATAGTATTTTTGTTTTTGTTAATTCAATTGCATCATTAAAGTTTTTTATTTTAAATTTAATATTTATTTTATTTTATTCTCGAAATTTATTAATGCAGACTTAATTCTCAGAACAATCATTTTTATCAGTCAATATTTTGATTTTGTTTACACGTCGTGCACTTGCACCTGTTGCTGTTTTTTCTCAGCCTTTTTGGTTTCGTGTCATAAAAATTTGACTACAAGTTTATGAAAATTTTCTTCTGTCTTAATAAGAATGAAATTTTAAAAATTTACATCTCTGCTTAAAGTTGGCCTATCCTTATAAACTAGGAGAAAACAACGGAGAAAAATTAGGAAAATATTATCGCTGAATAGTATTTCAAAATTTTGAAAAATCCTTAAGGGTTGGTTCATTTTACAAAAAATTTCAAAAATTTTGAAAAAAACCTGATCCTGGTCCGCATCAAGCACCAGGATCAGGATATCCTGAAAACCAGGATTTTGATCCTGGTAAATCCTGATCCTGGTCTTTTCCAAATCCTAATCCTGTTCCTGATCCCGACTTTTTCAAAATTCCGGGCTCTAGTTTGCAAATGAATTAGTTTTTAATAAAACCGATCGAGCCTTAGTACTTTTCATATCTTAATAATATTTTATTATAATCGCACAGAGTGCAATCTTATTTAGGTTTATTTTAATAAAAAAAATTTAAATCTTTGTTTTATGTTTAGTTTTATTATTTTCGTTTGGTCTTTTCCGCTCTAACATTAAATTGATCGAACGTCTCGAATTCCTCTGATCTCCATAATAAAATTTGTCAGCTTAATGTCCCGCGCCTTTTACCAGTCTGAAACAAACAAAAGATTTTAATTTTTGTCAATGGACGGATACCCCAAACCCCGACAAAATAACGCTGCACTCGTATATTTAATTAAGATGTTTATTTATTTCTATGAGTTAATTAATTTATATATATAAAATTACATAAGGCCATTATTTGCGTAAACGCTGCCAAAAATCTTTCTAATTTCTGCGCTTCTGATTCTCGCATTGTTGAACATATTCATCGACTTTATTTTTTTAACTAAATGTTCTATTTTTATAAGTTAATAATTAATTTTTGGTTGTAACATTATAAACATAAGTATTTATCAGCGAATATGTTACTTGTTTGTTTAATTTGCAAATCTTTATCTTATTTAATAACAATTTTTCTCAATATTTACAATTCTTTAAAAACATATTAAAATAATTTTTGTTGATTAACGATAAATTATTTTTGTTCATAATTTGTTTATTATACACTTCTATGCAAGGGGCTCGTATATGCTTCGGCTTTAGTGTTTGCTTTCTTTGCATCAGGCAGACAGACGGCCATCACCGTGTAAACGAGCAGCATAATAGAAAGGCTAGTGCTATTTCCACTGGCAAATGTTGCAATTCAAATAAGTACAATTTGTTGGATTTTTTTGTTTTTGTTTTTTAAAGAATATATTTAGAAAGTTTGCTCACCTTTCTGGACAAAATTCAAAAATGATTTAATTCACGACTTGTAATAAACTTATAGATGGGTTTTGGATAGTGTTCGGCACGGTACGGTATTACCGCGGTATTTTTCGGTATTACCGCGGTATTTTTTTCGGTATTACCGATTCGGTATACCGACCGAAAAAATTTTGGGATTTCGGGATTTTTTCGGTATCGGTATTTTACCGAAATACCGATACCGAATACCGATCGGTATTACCGCGGTATTTTTCGGTATTACCGCGGTATTTTTTTCGGTATTACCGATTCGGTATACCGACCGAAAAAATTATGAGATTTCGGGATTTTTTCGGTATCGGTATTTTACCGAAATACCGATACCGAATACCGAAAAACCCCATTTGCCGAAGGCTAGTTTTGGATATAAAAATATGAACAAATTGATTTTGCAAATTATGCTGTCAACACACAGCTCTCTCTATTTAAAAAAAGAATATTTAAAACATTTAATTAAATAAATTAAGCGATTATATTTTTCAGATAAATTTGATAATATAATAATATTTAATTAAGATGTTTGTTTATTTCTATGAGTTAATTAATTTAAATATATAAAATTACATAAGGCCATTATTTGCGTAAACGCTGCCAAAAATCTTTCTAATTTCTGTGCTTCAGATTCTCGCATTGTTGAACATATTCATTGACTTCATTTTCTAAACTAAATGTTCTATTTTTATAAGTTAATAATTAATTTTTGGTTGTAATATTATAAAACATAAGTATTTATCAGCGAATATGTTAACATGTTTGTTTAATTTGCAAATCCTTATCTTATTTTAAAACAATTTTTCATCAAAGTTAAATTAATTTATTTATTAGCTATAACTATTTGCGTTTAAAAGCTTCTACCCATCGCATGCTTTCGAACGATATCGAAATGCTTGATTTGGTTAGCTTTGAAAAAGTTATAACAAAAAAAATTTGAAAGCGCCCATTTGCCTCGCTTTGTTCACCACAGTAAATAAAAAACATTTATAAATAATAAAATATTTTATCAAATTTTTCATAATTTATTTTTGCAAGTATAAAATTTAAAATAACCGTATTATTTTCCAAAGATTAATTTATATTTTAGTTAAAATGTTTTTGGACAAACAACGATTTAATATATAATTTAAATGTAAATTCTATACTTATTGATAAAAGTCAGTTGTTTTTAACATAATTTAGATTTTATACGATTTTATTTCAGTATTTTTCTCGTATTTCCATAATATATAAAATTGTTTGTTTTCATTTTATTTATAATAACATTTATGAAAACTTTATTTGTATTTTTAAAATAAAATATTTCAATCGTTTTAATTCCGTTTAATTATTTACTATCAAATCAAAGCCGGGTTTGTAACATTAACTCGTTTTGTTTCAGATCTTCAGCATATATATATATATATATAATATATATATAATTTTTTTAAAATATTTAATGGTCAGCTATTGCATTTGTAAATAGGTTTATGCAGTTTTTTATTATTTTTATTAACGATTTATTTTAATTTTTATCGCAAAACTTGCAATGTTTTTAAATTGTTTTAAAACTAAAATTTGTGTATATTTTTTGTTTAAATTAATAACAAATATAAACAATAAATTTTCTAGTTAATTAGAATGTACCTAAATCAAAATGTCCAAAAATGCTATTTAAACAAAAAAGCTAAATACAGCTATTAAATACCTTTGAAATACAATTAAATAAGTTAATATGATAAAGAACATGCGAAAATGATTGGACGAGTTTATTTAAATGATGTAAAAATTAACTGCTTATTCGAATTACGTGTTGCACTATGATCCAAGGGCCCAATTATCCTGGCAATACTCTAAAGAATATATATTTAAAAAAAAATGGATAATTGTTTAAATCAAAAAAGTATTATTTAAAAAATTATTTATTACCTTATGCAGTACGACAGACAAACGTATTCGTGCTTACAGAAGAATAACAATAAAATTAATATAATCAGCATTAATTCAAAATTTTTTTTTTTTTTTTTTGGTTTTTGTAAGCAACACGAAATTCGTAAAGGGACAAGGTTCCGAGGAAAGACCAAAACATTGAATATTTGAGAAGCTTTAATAAAATTAATAAAAATTTAAGCCATGATAGTTACTTTTTAGTTTAAAAAGACATTTTTTTGATTTTATGTAGAAATTTGCATTAATTTAAACATAATTCTAATAAAGATTTAGCAGTTATTGAGTGATTAGTTGTAATTAAATTAATTAAGTAGATTAAGCGACTACAGGTATTTATTTGTTTATTTTAATTAATTTTAGTTTTTTATTTAATAAAATATTTTTAACATTTAATAGCATTCACTTTTATTATTTTTTGCACAACAATTGGCTTTTGCTAAAGAAGAGTTATAGTAATCGAGTGCCCAATGCTGGCAAAGTACTTTGCCTCTGTGGAATCAAAGGTGGCACCCGCTGCATGATTTGGAACTGTTAATATTAATTATTTGTGTTAGGTGTATATGATGCCAAAAGTTATTTACTGTCGTTTTTTCAATCCAATGATTTTTATCAATATTTACGCATAATTAACAATACCTTAATATAGAAAAGTATTTATTTGTGTTAAATATTTAGTAACATTATCGTCCTTTTAATTTTTCAATTACTTTTTTAACATATTATAAATTAACTTTACGATACAAAAATTTAATATTTCAAAAAATTTAAAAACAATAAATTACAAACAATTAAAATTATTTTTAAAACATTTTATTACAACAAATTGTTTGTATTGTTTTAACTTTTCATTAATTAATAATGCGGTGAATTCATTTAACGGGATAAATACTGTATGATTCTCGTTTTTTTTGTTGTTAATATAGGTTAAATTTATTGATTTAATTAACTTTTTGTTCTGGCGTTAATAAATTTTGAATATTTGTTTTGAAATTTATTTAAAAATTCAAACACTAACCCACTTTCTTTTATAGTTTTAAGTTGTATAATTTCTCTTAAATTTTGTTTAGTTTTAATTTTTTATTTAGTCAAAATATATTTATTAATAGTCTCTTATGATTATCAAAAGGGTTAATACCAATTAAGATTTTATTTTCAGTACGAATTTTAATCTTTGTTATTTTACAACTTTAAAGTAGAAAGAAATGACTCAATTCTCATTGTAAAATATCGGAATAAATAGTCAATTTAAAAAATTATTTGATTAAGATGTTTTTGAATAGATTTTGTATATTGCATTGAATTTTAAAAATATGCTGTTATAAAACTATAATAACGATTATTATATTTGCTATATAAGGTTTAAATAGGTTTATTTTCAATAAATTATCCCGGAGACGCGCAGCATCCTTTCGTTGCTTTTATTTTAGAATCGTTTATTAATTTATAACTTCGTTCTAGTAATGATGTTTATGTGAAAATATGCAAGCGATTTATTTGGTATATTAATATATTTAAAATTAATAAATAAAATTAGCCTTGTAATTAGTTTAGTTAAAACAAAATTATTTTCTTTTTTTTCTTTAATGAAAACTTATTAATTTTTGAAGTGCGCATTCGAGTGGTTGCATTATATTATTGCATGACAATGCCATAAATTTTACAGATATTCGCACAACAGTTAAACTTCAAAAAGAAGGCTTTTAATAAAAGCATTGATTTGCTTTTTTATGGCCTTTAATATTCACTCCTTTATTTCATATTATTGAAAAATTTTTATTTAATTTTCTCCTCGAACAACAATATTTAAGTCTTTATAATGTTGTTTGTGAATATGGATGGATAAATACGGCTATGTTTTTTTGTAAGAGTTTTTATTGTTAAAGATGCGCTGTTTACAAATGTTCCATTTCTGCATTATTTATTGAGCAAATTCACTAATGCAGTCCACAGATTGGTATTTTTAAATTCAAGTTATTTAAATAATTCATTTTAAATAAATAAAATTTTTACTTAACTTGCGTCTTCAAAACTTCTTAAAAGTTGTATAAGTATTTTAATTGAACGCGATTTTCCTCGTTTATTTAACCGTTAGCAGAATAATAATTTATTTCTATTCAAAAAATTCATATTTTAGAAGTTTTTCTTGTTTTATATAAATATATTTTTTTTAAAGAATTTTTTTGTTTCTATGATTCGTATTTATTAAATTTTAGCTCTGTCAAATAAAGAATTCGGATTATGAAAAGAATTTCGGCTGATACAAATATAAAAAGGATATTTAGCAATCAGACAAAGAATGCCCAAAATAAGAAACAAAGCATAAGAAATTTATTATAAAAAAACATACCCTAGCAATGTTTAATATCTATTATACTCAATATAATTTAATATTCCAAGACATGAAAGCTCACTAAACTTAAAATATATAGTATTTCACGAAATAAAGATTATTAAGAAAAATATTTAATGTTTTTATTATAATTAGTTTTAAAAATATTTAGTATAAATAATAAACCGTTTTTCAATGATGTTGAAAATGAATACTTATTAATATAATTGAATTAAACAATGACCCAGTTAGAAGAGATGTGCACGTGTTTGAACTCTGCACTGAAGCTGGAGGCGCTCAAAATGAGAAATCTGCATGGAAGCACATAAAACAATCTTCAGAAAGAAACGTTCATTAGTATTATAATCAAATTTTGAGTTATATATGAAATTCATGGATTTAAAATAGTAAAAGATGGCAAGATTAATAATAGCAAATTATGTTAAACATATTTAAATTTAATGTAAACGACTATTGAATTAAATACTTATTTTCACAATAATAAATAAAAAATGTAAGTGAATTTTTGTTATGCTATTTGGTAAGCGGGTTGATTGAACAAGTCTCAATAAATTTTAGCGCGATTGAAATAATCTTTTGCATAGAGACGACAGCGGCTTATTTCTAAATACAACATTAGTACAAGTCGTCAATTGGTCAAAAAATGGGTGACCCTATATTTTGCAACACAATGTAAATTACGGTGACATTATCTATATTGTATGGATTAAATTCTATATAAAAAATATTATGTATTTAAAAAGAATGATAGTACTTGCAAAAATTTTTTTTGTTAAATTAAGGCATGCATTTATATAAAGATTTATCAAATTTACAACAACTAAAAACTAACTTTTTTAAATAAATGAATTTTTTTCTTAATAAAAATATTAATGCCCAATTAAAATTTTGATAATTAAAAAACAATTAAAAGTTTGTTATACGAGATAAATACAAACAAAATGATGGCTGTCTTCAGTAATTTAACGTAAAAAGCCTATGCAAATAATAAAATTAATATAAGTATATCCGTTAAAAACTATTATAATTAAGGTGCATTTAAATTTTAATGCGAAGTAAATATTTTAGAAATATGGATATCAAAAAAAGTTATTGAACTTAAAAAGGTGGTAGCAATGGCCAAATATCTTCAAATTCAACATTGCAAAATATATTTAAAAAAATACAAAATGTCACCTATGAATAATTCTCTGATAATATAATTATAAGTAATTGTGCTAAACAGGAATAATGCAAATTTCGATAAATAAAGTTTATATTATTTTACTTTACTACTAACATTATAATAGTTAGCGCATATTGATATGAATGGTTAATGAACTCTTTCCTGCAACAGGACATTTGAAATTGTGGGAGCAACAAATAATTAATCCGTAATCAAGCTTATTGCCAAGAAAGCTAAATAAATCTTAAAATATAAAACCAGGCCTCGAAATGGCATGATGTGGCTGTCTGTAATAAAAATGCATTCAAAATATTCTTTAAGTGTAAACAAAAGCGCATTAATTTCCCTATAGCAATAATTAATTAAATAAATAAATAATACCTTTTGATTCAATGCAAAAATTAACAAAATAGAACCTTAAGAGAGATTGTTCAACTTAAGACTATAAAAGAAAGTGGGTTAGTAACTGAATTTAAAAAATAAGTTTTAAGACAAATATTTAAAATTTATTTTAACGCCCAAGCTAAAAGTTAATTAATAAATCAATAAACCTTACCAATCAACTTTACATTAAAAAAATAAAGTTTAAGAAAGACTAAATTGTGAATCTTTTAAATATTGACAACAAAAATATTACTACTTTTTTTAATTAATCAAGCTCAAACGAAGCAAATTAAAAATAAGCTTCAAGAGTTAATAGCTAAAAACCAAGTCACCGCACAAAATCCATAATTGCATAAATCTATCATAAATGTGTGGTAATTAAAAAAATAAATCTAAAAACTATTTAGATAATTTACATTTAAAGAGTAGGTTTTGTTTATTAGTAACAAATACAACCAATCAAAAATATTTCTAATTAATTACAAGAACAATAAATTTAGAAATATACCTAAAACAGATCAAAAATTTATTTGTAAACTAAGGTCTCTAATTATGTTTAAATTGCATAACTAAGAATAACTATCATAAAATCAGAGTAAAACAATATTGCATAATTTTAATTTTGCATTATTAATTTGTTGAAAAACAAATTTTATACAAAAAAAAAAGATGAATTTCTGGAAGTGAACAAAAGATACCTGCAATAAATTTAACTCTAAACCAATGTATTAAAAATATATTGCTCAATTATTATAGTGTTGTTCAGTTATTATATTTTTAATATTTTTTATTTTAAAAATTATTTACCTTTTAATTTATATCATGCAAATGTTTTAGCAATTATTAGCATATGAATGTATAATTTTAAAAAAATAATGTTGAGCTATATTAGCGTAATCAAATAAAATAATAATTGCCAAGCGAGAAATAATATTAAAACACCACTATTTTTTATAAATAGATCAAACGGAATTTAAAATTTATTTAATTATTAAAAGCTAAAACTAAAAGTTCATTTTTCAGTAAAATAAAGACCAATACAAATTAAATAATTAAAATATTCTTTTAAAACAATTAGGAATTGCTGAGTAAAAATTTTATGAAAAAATGATAATGAGCTTATTCAACAATTTCTAAATACCCAAAATAATGAAATAAAAAAATATTCCAATTAAAATCAATTATAAACCTCTAAAAACATAGTTTGGTTAGACAACCAGATAAATACCATTTTCAATAAATATACGTGAATTAAATGCAGTAAAATAAAATCTATGCTTTTACAAAAATACAATAGAAAGATATATGCTAAAAAAACTTGCCCAAAATATTTTTGAAAATAAATTAAAAATGAATAAAACAGTTTAAATATAAAGAAACATAGTTTTTTCTGCTCTATTTTGTACACTATAACTCTTATTTAAATAATTTGTAATTACATAAAAAACGAATTTCAATTTTTAAAAATATTTGACAAATTTTAATGTAATCCAAAAAACACCTACTGCTAAAGTCAATCAAAAATTATTAGTAAACAAAAAATCATTCAGACATTGTTACTCGATAATTAATTATAAACAGAAATATTAAAAGGTCAATTTATCTCCACAGCATTATAAAAAATGATAAATTACATTTAGCAATTGATGATTGCTTACACAAATATGATTAAATAAACATAACTTTGAAGATACAGAATTTTTAAATAAAACTGATGTTAATTTATGTATTATGCACCATGCGGTGCTTATTTCATTTGTGTGCCCCCTGTGCCCTCAACCTGGCGCGCGCTACCACATGACTTTTAATACATAAATTTTTTAGCAAAAATTATGATAAAAATAAAATCTATCCAAGAAACTTAAAATCGATCCAAAAATTTAAAGTTTTTAAGCATGACCTTAACCCGCCAATGAATAACTGGATAAGATGATCGAGAGCAACAACATATATAGAAAAATTAGTCTTAAATTCATTAGAATATAATCCGATAAATGTGTTAAATAACAGGAACAATGTTTAATGTTTTATATAGCATCATTTTCACTGTACGCCGTCAGTGCTATACAGTATATTGTAGTGCTATTTTTTAAGAAAATTTAATTTATTCAAATTATTTTATTTAAATATTGGAATAATTCTATTTTATTTTGTCAAATTGTTAATTTAACTAATTCTATTTAATTGAAACATATATTAATATTTATAATGTTAAAAAAATGGCCCATTAATGTTTTAATGATTATTTTACGATTATTATAACAGTTTTTTATTTTTGTAATATAAATCCGAAGTAGGTTCACTTCTGAAAATACTAGCAATTAATTACTCTTTTTACAAGCATTATCTTTACTAAATGTTATTTGCTTTAATTTTTAAATTTAAGAAGCATAAAAATAGTTTTTATGTACATATTTTTGAAAGCACATTATGCATTATAGTAATATAACCGGTAGTCGAACAGCGCACGCAGACGCAAGGCTTGGAGCCGTCGGGAGTTGGCGATCCTTCACTTGCTCACTTGCCTTCTTAGTGTTTATAAATAAAAAACTAAATTATATAAAATTTTGGGCTTATAAATTATAAATTGTACTTCGGTTTGTGCTTTTATTCCTTTGTTTTATTTTTTTTGTTTTTCAAACTAAGAAACTTTTGATTCAGTAATTTAGTGAAATGTAAATTTCTTTGTAATTTATTTAACTCAATTTATTAATAGTGGGAAAGATTAAATTGCATTAATTGCTCTTTAAAATTTGTTTTAATATTTTTTCTAAAAATTTTTAAATTTTATAGAAGTCGTGCATTTTTTAAATTCAGCGCACCGTATACGCAATGCCGTGATCAACAGACCAAATGTTTTTCCAAAAGCCGTAAAGGGAGCCGTCAACGCACATTTAACTTCTAAAAAAGAGAAGAAAAAAAAGTAATTAGAGTGTATTTTTGTTATAATTTTTTAAATTTTAATGTAATTTTGCCGCATTTTTGTAGGTTAAAGTTTTGCAAAGTATTTAGTTAAATTTAAATTAGTATTCATTGAAGTTTTTGATTTTTAAATTTATGATTTTTTATTTTATTTAATTCTCGAAATTACTTTCGCGTTTTATAAAACATTTAGTTTTATTGTGAAATTCTAGTGATAAATAGTGTTTATGATAGTTAATTGATTTTTCTTCTAAAATAAAAGATTTAGATTTAATGTACTGTTGATTTAATAAAAGAAGAGGTTTAAATAATTTTATTTTTTAAAGTAGTTATCGATGAAGACGTTTTCGTCGTCTACGTTTATTTGTATTAATATTTAGTATAATAACACTATTACCCACTTCATTTTTTTTGATTTGCAGTTTAGATTTTTTTGAGTTAAATCATAATTTTTATTTTACTTTTTTTAAATGAGTTAAAATTACACCTTATAAATTTAATTTTAAAATTTTTCTTTGAATAGGTGAATAATTTATACCCTTTTATTTTTGACTTGATTTATAAAAATATTTCAGTTCATGGCCAAATGATGTTCAATCTCTTCTTGAAATGTAGAGCTGATGAAGCGTATCCATGCCCACGCTAAAAATTGGCATTGTATATTTTCCTGTTGTTTGTTTATAATTTTTGCTTTTTAAAACTTACCTCTAATTCAAAATTTTTTTGAAATGAAATAAATAATTTACATTGTTAATCAAAGAGATAAATTTTTATTATAGTATAACCCGGAATAATATGTTTATAAAGACTTTTTTTGGTTCCGTTATTTGTGGAGTTTAGTTATTTCCGGTGAAGGTATAAATGTATAAATTACATAAATGTTAGTTACAAATGATATAATTAAATATATCATTTAATTTAACGATATTGTCTAAATTTTAAATCGTTTGCTCGCTAAAACCACTTGAATGTAATTATATAATAATTTTTTGTATTTTTTTAAAATTATAAATTCAAGTCTATTATCAAATCTAGTAATATTTTTTGAGTATTAATACTTTTGTCAAAATTTAATTTTTCCGTTATTATCATTTTTTGATTTTCTAATATGCTATCTGAATTTATCCATCAAAAATTATTTCATCATAATATAAATAAAGATTTGGGCAAGCCAATGCAACTTAATTTTTGGGTATATTAAACCGTTTAAATATTCTTTATCTTAAAAGTTTAATTAAAAAACATTAAAAAGTGTTAACGACAGAGCCTAAAATGCAATGGCCATGCTAGTGACGTTAACAAATTCATCTACAACATCAAGCCAGCTGCTAACTGGTCGATTGTTTATTAATAATTTTTAAACTTGTAAACTAATTGTAATTTTCAATTTTTTCATTAATAAAACCTATTAACGAAGACAATTAATTGTATTAAAAATTCTTTAAATATTAAAAAATTATTCAACAACAATAATAAACATAAATGGGGTTTGAACCTAAAAATTGCAATCTGAGAAAAGTGGTGCAAAAATGGGTAATCAAGCAGAAAAAATATGATCAAAAACTATCAAAATTATTTACTGGAACTAAAAGTCCATCAATCACTCAAAAATTAAACAAATTAAAAAAAAGAGTCTTGTAATAATGTCTTGTTAAAAAATTCATAAAATCAAAAAACGACGCATCGGAATATAGTACACAAAAATTTTGCAATTTAAAAATAAATAGATAAATTCTTTAACATAGTGATACTTAAATTGGATAATATAAAAAATATTGAATATAGACGTATATTATTTCTCATCTTTAAGAAATCTTGTACTTATTTATAGAATAAAAAACTTAATTTTGTATTTAAAAAACAAAAGAGGATAGAATTTATGACACACCCTAAATATATGATTATAAAATCTTGGAATTTCTTCGCACGCATCACTTTCTTCATTATAACATAGCGGTAAATGTTTTCTAAATAAACATAATAAACATAATATTTATTAGCAATTCGTCAGCATAAATCCAATTTTATGAGCAATCGAGGCTTGTTATGAAAAAATATGAAGTTAATAAATTCTAAAAAAAGTGCTTATTGATCTTAAAAGTCATGAACAAAAAATTGTAATTTGTAAAAAATGCCATAGCTAATTATTATTATTTGTAAAAAGAATTTAAAAAACATTTAAATGAACAAATTGATTAGCTTTATAAATTGTCGTTAACTAAAATCTATTTCTTTTAAGCGAAATTTTTAAAAATTAAATTTGAAAAAGTGTTCTCAATAATTTTGAGTTTTTGCATCTATAAATATACAGCTAAAAATATAAAAAACATAATAATTTTAAACAAACAGCATATGATACAGCGTTGCCCTAAATACTAAAAGTTATTCTTTCAATATGCAAAATATAATAATTAAATAATATCAAAAAAAATGACTTGTAATATTTTGAACTGTCAAACAATTGAGAGTAAAAAAATTTTAAAAATAAAGCAATAAAAATACTTTAATTAAAGGAAATTGCTCTTTTTTTAAATTTATATGATTTCGATGCGCTCAATTCAATATTAATGCCTATCACCAGGAAGATGCTCCACATATTCCGAAGGCCGACTATTAAAGTTAAATTGCAAACAAAATTTGTAAAACGAATTAAACCGGGTTGACATCATTTTAACATTTAGCACTATTAAAATATACTTTAACATACATATTTTATATCAGATAATAATATTTGTTCAACTTTTTTAAAAGACAAAAAATATTGTTAACAATATATTAGAAATTTAAATACAATATAATTAATAATTTTATCAATGTTTTTTAAATAAACAAATAATTTAAAAATCTCTTTATTGCTTGTCGTTTGTTACAACGAATGCATCAGGGCTGTGTATCGTATCGTATCGTAATCGTAAATATCGTCTTTTAGAGCCATATCGTATCTTATCGTATCGTATCGAATTTTGCTAAAAATCACCCGTATCATAATTTTTGAGACCCCAGATTTGGACGGGGAATCGCCGGTGCCGATAGGCGCCGCCGAGAAATTTTTGAATTTTTTTTACTCAATTTGTTAAGAACCGAAATTTAAAAATACGGTACCTTTTTTTGAAGTTTTTACGAATGCGAGGGCCCGGCGGTGCCGATCGGCGCCGCCGGGAGAAAATCGAAGATTTTACGCGCCTCTCTAAACTGAAATATAGCAAAATAGGAAATTTATTTAAAATAAACTTTTGCATTATTGAAATCAGCAATGTTAAATAAATATAATTACAAAAATGATAGTAAAAAAAGAGCACATCACATAATTTCAACTTTTGTATTGCCTTTGTTTACATACCAACATCTAAGCAAACCAAATATCAAATCTCGCTCAGCAACCATCAACATGTTATTATTGTAATGAACAAAATTTAGTGTATTTCAATTTATAATGCATTAATAAAATTAAAATAAAAAATTATTTATTTGTATAATTTGAAATTGAGTAAAGCAGTCATAATAATCAAAATAAATTTAATAATTTCTATTAAACTGACAACAGATTGAACCCAAATTTGTAATAATGCTATATGCGCGCAGGATATTGCTCAATTTTTTCAAAAACTATATTTACAAACATTTTATCCGATTACATTAATATTTCCTTTGATTTAAATAAGAAATAAAAAAGAAGTATACTTATAAATAAAATACTTAAAAAAATAAATACGAGCTCTTAAAGATTATTCTATATTAAAATAAATAAAAAGCTAACAAAAGGGCTGAACTATCTTAGCAGCATAAATTACAAAAATAATTGTCGTAAAATGAATTTATTTACATTAAAAATTGCGTTTTTAATCAAAATGCTAGATTGATAATTACAAAAATAATATAAATAAAATACATTTTAAATACAGAACTACTTTTGTTACACTAAAAAACTTAAATTAAAAGTTCACGGACAAAATAACCCTTTCTTTGGCAAAAACTTTTCTTTGAATTTGAACACCAATTTGAATAAATACCTGCGGAGAATCCAACAGTTCAGATTCTACTTTTGTACTCATAAACGAAATTGCAGAGTTTGCAATATGTGGATATAATACCAAAATAAAATTACCTAGCTTATTAAGCTTTATGTACAATATAAAATTTTATAAATAAAACTAATAATTCATGGATTTTTTATCAATGTGAAGTTATCTATACAAAAATCGTTATAATAAAATGACAAGTGCGCTCAACTCAATTTGCATTCTAAAAATTTTAAAATGGCCATCAAAAGCGACATAAATTCCGATCAAAACATTTGAGCAATAGCTGTCCACGAAAGCACTGAGTGTACAGACGGGAATGGCAAGCATTATGTGATAAATTAAGAATTTCAAAAAAAAACATCTCAAAAGACAAATAATTAATTGCTTTAAACTATATTTCAAAAACATAAATAAAAATAAATTATGAATTTAAAACTTTTTTATTATTTGTCTAAAATTAAATTTCAAACTGTAACAAGTCAAATATAATATGACGAAATGAACAGTATTATTGCATTTTCTCGGCAAAGAAATGCTTATTATGTGTATAAAAGAAAGTAAATTTTTCAATATTTTGACCAAAGAATATTAAATTTTATATTATGTTGATTCAGACAGAAGTTATTAAATCTGTTTTATGAGAAATAAATTGGTAATTGGTGTCTAAAATAACGAGTTATTTTACAGATTGTGTTATTTAACTAAATTATTTTACTTTAAAGCTGAATAATATAAAAACTGTAAGGAATCGTCTAAAACCCTTAACAATTACTACAGGAACAAATAAAAAAAGAAAATGACACCTCTTATACATATATATTTTCCTAAATCAATCGATTTTAAAGCTTTTTTTCATTCTTTCTTTTCCCTCTTTTTTCAAACAAAGGTTATGCAGACAAAAAACATATTGCGGTGAATAAATTATTTTGGCTCCTCTTTTTTTTCTTCTTTGGGCATTTTTTCTGTCGAAAATTTTTCAAAAGAAGAAGAATTTTTGTTTACCAAAAAAATATAATAAAAATCTAGAATTGATTTTATAGTGGCACAGAAAGCTATAAACGTGAAAATAAATATGCAACTACAATATTATTTCATTAGCTATATGAAGGTAAATTAATTTCCCTGATTTAATAATTAATTAAAAAATTATCAAAATATATAAGCAAAATTATCCTTATGATCAGGCATGTGCACGGTTACCCGTAACCGCGGCTTTATTTAAAATAAAATTGGAGATTTCATAAAATAATGAGTATAGGATCAAACTTAAATAAGCCCAAATGTTTATTTAAAAATAAATAAAAATTTGAGTTACTTTTGATAAATATGTTATGGTTAAGTAAATTCACCAACAAACGGTGGCACAATTTATATCTAAGTAAAATAAATCTTAACAAAATTTTTATTTTATTTGGTTAAATGCATTTTGTAAATTAATATTAGACATAAAAAGAAAAATCGGGACGACGGCTGTCTTAAGATACAATGCAAAATATTTTGATATTAAATTGATTAATCAAAAAATATTACAAAAACAGATTAAATGATTATTCGCTAATCTTTTTAAAATCAGTACCAATTATTATACAATATTTCAAAAAAAAAAATCTTTTAAAATTCATTATTATTTTTTTTTAAAAAAAGCAGTACACCTAAAAGGACAAGGAAAACGTTAAAGCACTAAATAATGAATCCCAATGAGGAAAAATATGGTTTTTAGAAAATACAAAAAAATTGGGCAAGATTTATACACTGTACATATGAAAGAGGTGCACAACCACGACTGAACTTTGATAATTGTATTAATTTAATAATAAAAAGATCACCACACTTTAATGATGTTATTTTTTTTATACCTTGGTTATTAGTAATGATAAAAAAGTAACATAATAAAAAAACATAAAAAATCAAAATATCATTAATTTGCTTTTTATAAATAATTATTACTTATAAAACAACAAAAATAGCGTTCCTAATAATTTTTAGCTGCCTTTGAACTTAAACTCAAATGAACTCGAAAATGAACTAAAATAAATTTTACTACTAAGCTTAAAACACGAAAAAATTCGTATTTTTAAATTTTAAAAATTAATGATCTCAAGACGACATGCAGAAGAAGATTAACACGAAGCGGAGCACGAAATTTTTAAAAGAATATTTACCTATGCGAGAATTTAGACAGATTATTTTGAAATTTTTAAACACTTTCATCTTTTCAAAACTTGATTTAAAACCAAAAATAAACCTACTATGATTACCCAATTATCATCAAAAATTTGGTACAAAAAATAACCAAATTAAATTAAAACTAAAAACCTTTAAAATTCAAACTATCATTTACTATTTAACATACTGGATTTAGCAGAAAATAGAAAAAAAACACTTTTTTGAGGTCAAGTTCTACAAGAGCGAGCACTTGCTTGTTTTATACTCCAACGGCATATTTTTTAAAAATTAATAATAATTTTTAATCAAATTTAAATCAAAAAGCTACTAAAAATTTATTTAAAAAAGTAAAAACAAAACAACCTACGAAACAATACAAAAAATTATATAAGAAAAGGTTGAACAAAATTTTGACTTAAGTAAAAAATTGAATATTCAACTTAATTTAAATAATGCATATAATTAATTGTAATTTTAACAAATTAGTAAAGGAATCAAATTTACAAAAAAACTACTCACATTCCAAACGTTCCTAACATTCCAACCCGAGGACGACTCCTATTATTTTTAGCCAAATTTGGTGGTGGATTTTTTTGGCTAACAGAAATCGCTCTTTAAAGGTGTTATTGCTTATTAAAAACTTAAATTTGTTTATTTTTAATTATATTATTTTTATTCTTTGTTTGTTTAATAAAACTATAAAAAATATAAATTTTAAGAGTAAATATGTTTAAATACATAATTTTCAATTGCTTGTTTCATCAGTTTATCAAACAAAACGCATTTAAATTTAGAAATCATTTACAATTTTTCTGATAATTTTAAATGTTTTGAAAAATCGTGAAACATTCTGGCACTAAAATATAAAAATTAATTGTTGGTTTGAAAGCCATTAGTTATTGTTTGTTTTTTCTTAACATTGCCAGGAACTTTGATCAAGATTCATTTTTAGGGGTTTCTGCAAATTTTTCAATATAAAGTTTATTAAACTATAAGCCATTTTTAAATTATATATTAAAGTAAAACTGAAACACTATATTTTTTCTCAACCTTATAATTATTTATTTAGTCAAACTGTTAGCTTTTATTATTTTTATCATTAGAAAAATGAGGTTTTTATAAATATTTATTATTTAATTTTATAATATCTTATTATGGCAATAGAATTTATTGATATTGAAATTTAGTTTTAAAACATCCTCATCGTTCTATATTTTTTAACATATTTTTCATTAAAATATTTATTTATTTAATTTAATAAGTTTATCTTTGATATTAAATAATTAATTATTGTATTAAAAATCTGCTCAATGGGACCGCACGTCTTCTTGAATGATGGATGGACTTGTGGCAAGTCAAAAATTCTTTGTATTTTATTAGAAGGTTTTTTAATTTATTATGTTTTAATTTATTATCTACTAATAAAATATTTTAATGTGTTAAGTTTTCTTTAATTATAGTTTTATAATATTTTTTCTTTTTATTAAATTATTATATAATCGCTTTTAAAAGCCAATCTAATAAGCCAAAGAGATTATTTTGCTCTGATTATGAATGTGCAATGAATTGGTCGTGTATTTTTTGCAAAAATGTTTCTTTCATATGCAATCTAATGATAAATTTTTAATCAAAATAAAATGTAAAATTTCTTAATTATTTTGTTTTTATGAAATAATTTGCAATTAGGTATGTTTAATCTGTCAGTTAACAACTTTTGTAATTTAATGCAATATTTTGAAATTGAAATTTTTGAACCGGTTTCAAAACCGGTTTTAAATATTAGAAGGGATAAATTATTATCCTATTTTTTTTAGGTTGAGACAACATTTAGAAGCGATTTGGACTTTTAAATATTAATCGTTCCACGAGACAGAACACTCGTTGATCCTAGAGTAAAGCCCGATAATAAAATATAATTAAAAATTTTACACAAATAATAAATTATTTTTTATTACATTATTTATTAGGCAAGTATTGTAATTGAATGATATAACAAGGCGGACTTCTTCTTAACATGTTTAATTTTTTATATAGTCTTGTTTTTCTAAATAGATAATTCACTAACGTACAAATTAATATAAATTTGTATGAGTTGTTTGATTTTATATCAAAATAGATTGATTAAAGGGCAACCGACTAAATTAAATTATCGGTTACGAATCGTCTTTCTCCCGTTTTAAACATCATAACTTAATTTACATCGCATTAAATCACTTATGTTTTATACCAATAGAAAGCTCTAAGTGAGTAGAAACTATTTGTAAAACTAAACTAAGCAGTAAATCAAAGTTTAAAAGGTTATGATCCGAAAATTACGAAAAAGCCAGACTTTTGGCAGTTTTAGCTTCTAACTTTATTCAAACCGCAATAAATCAGTTAAACCTTATACCAATGGAAAGCTCTCTCTATATGAAGAGAAAAATTACAGCAAAGTCGAAGTGGTTTGATAAGTTGCAATAAAGTTATAAGCTAAAACTGCCAACAATCGGGCTTTTTCGTGGTTTTCTGATCATAACTTTTTTAAACTTTGATTTACTGCTTAGTTTGGTTTTACAAATAGTTTCTATTCATAAAGAGCTCTCAGATGGTATAAGGCTTAACTGATTTAGTGCGGTATGTATAAAGTTATGATGTCTTGACTGTTTTTAAACGACTCTAAAGCTAATGATTTAAATTAAACTAAATCCAAACACTTAAAAACGCTAAAAAAATACGCAAAAAAATCGGCGCAATTGAAAGTTCAGTTCAAATGGCTGGATTTATATATGCTAAACTGAAGTTAATTGAAAACCCAAAAATTAACGATAAATCTCTTAAATATGATGAAAACATAAAGCATTAAATTAAAAAAGCAATCTGACAACATTTTCTAATTTTTTTTCTTTAATTTGTAAATAGATATTTGTCACATGTATAAAAAATATCGAAAATTTAAAAAAAGTTTCGGCAAATATTGATCTTTTTTAGGGAGCATTTTGGTCCAAGAAAAAGGTTTTGGGGGGTTGGGGCGCATTTTTAATTTGAAAAAATTTGAATTTTAAGGAGTATTTTTCGTTTTTATTGCATTTTTCTTAAGGATTATCCATAAAAATTGCTAAAATATTGATTTGTAAAAAACCTTTTTGTTAATATGTAATATTAGTTTAGCAAAAAATTCACGTTTTTTTATATGCTCATTTAAAAATAAAAACTATTTGATATTTTCAAAAATATTAATAAAATCTTTTTAATCTCAACTCTCATTACCCTGAGACATTTCTTTGCAATAATTTCGAAATATAAATAATAAATAAAAATTTTGGACAAAATAAATAATTAAAAATTAAAATTATAAATTCTATTTTTATTTTGATAATTAATTCATAAGCGCATTTCCCAAGAGCAAAAACTATACCCGTATTCCACGAGAGTCGTAAATTGGATATGTGTACATGTTTACTATGGTTTCTGTATATATTTTCAATAAAATATCAAGCATAAATAAAATTTATTTAAAATATAAAAAAATTGCAAACTTCAAGAGTATCTGTTGTTTAAATTTCTCGCTTTTGTTAAAATGTGTTTTTAATTTTATTGATAATTTAAACTTTATTTCTTAAGCAAGAACAATTAGTATATATTTTTTTAATTATTTGAAAAGCAAATGATTCTTGTAAATTTTATTGTATTTAGTTTAGCAAATTAGCTTTTTTATTATATCTGGTTCAATAATTCAAAAATTTACACATTTCTTCGTTAAAATTTGTTCATTTTTATTGAAAAATAATAATTCATTAGTTTTTTAAATTTAAAATTATTCAATTTTTATGCGATGTTAAAGAATTTGGAAACACCTTTATGGTTTGTTTGTTTTGATTAATTTACAGTTACGTTTGTGCTCCCAGTACTTGGAAACGGACCCTCGTACTTACAAATTTAAAAGCGTACTTATTTCCAAGAATGTACTTGGAAAATGAGAATTTGGCGCGAATGTTGAAAATTTTGGAATTTTAATAGAGAAAATCACGTTTTGTCGGATTTCTTGATTATTTCTATTTGCTATTTTCCAGCATATTTTCGTTCAATTTCCTTAATAAAAATGTTAAAAATTATAAAAAAATTTCCCCGACGGCGCCGTCGGATCAACCAACAACGAAAGCCAAGGCTAGATACGCTCCAGTCTAGGGTAAAACACAAAATCTGACCCCTAAAATGGATTTTGGAATTTTTTTTTTTGAATGTACTTGGATTTCATAAAATTGGCCCGTTTTATACTTGGAATCAACATGTTTGTACTTGGGAATTGTCTTTGCCAGATCGCAACCCTGCGGTACTTTTATAATTTTAGCCTTTAAATTATCGAGAAAAATTTATTTTAAAAATATATATATTACGTAATTAGTTCATCTGAGACTTGCACTATAGAAATCATTTATTAATTTTTATGATCCTTGCATCATTTTAATTATTCATCATATTAATTTTTATTAATTTTATTTGTTATTTATGGACAATCTTATAACAATGAGTCCAATCAATATCAATCGCCCCATAGAATGATTTATGCATTCATTAAACAATCATAGGCTTAAACCAAATTAAAGTTAAAAAGATTTCATGCATTCATCTGGCCCAATTCCCAAAGCTGATTTCAAAAAGAAACTATGTATTACACAAAAATCAAAAATTTTTTAATATCAAGATTTGTCTAATTGATACGCATATATTTTAATATATGCAAAAAATCTATAAAGTGTCAACTTCAATCTTTAAAATTATAACAAACATTTATAATTTGATCTTTTAATAAAATAGGTTGTTAAAAATTATGTTCGATAAAAAATGCGTTTTACAAAAGTGCCCATCAGAAATTTTCTAATTAAAGAGATAAAAGAGATGTAACTAACTTTGGTATAAAACCAAAATAATTTTCCACATTTAAAATACATTATTATGAGAATCTTTTATTTCGAATATATGCTCCATAAAAAAATAATTTTAATTTTTAAATTTAAAAAATTCTAAAGATTTATAAATCAATAAAATAAGACTAAGAAAAAAAAAAATATTTTGCACACAAAATTATGGAGAAAAAAGAAGCATTCCACCAAGTAATAAACTCTCAACGTCAAAAAGACCATTCTGTCCCAAAAATATTTATAATCACAAAACAAAAAAGATACCGATTACAAAAAAAACAGGCCTCAAATCAGCCAAATTAATATAACACTAATAAAATAAAATATTTTCTTGTTTTCAACTTTTTAGCCAAAAATAAATAATAAATGTGGGTGTTATAGATTCTGGACACTAAGGAGCGCTCAAGCTCATGACTTGAATTTTATCATTGCTTTATAATCATAATAATAATTCAAAACCAAAAAATATACTTATCATAAAATCACAAACGTAAAATCAAATTCTTTTTCTTAATATCGTGTAAAAAAGATATCGATAATTTTTTAATTGATAAAAGTTCGAATATGAAGCAATGAGCCCGAAACTAAAGACTAACAACCAAGGAGGTCAGCAAGAAACTCCAACACAAGCTCAAACTCCCGCCGCAGGCCAATTAAAAGGGCATTAATATTTTTATGCAGTTAATTTATCATTAAATCTAAACTCTAAAATAATTTAAATAAAATCTTTGCCGTTCAACTAGAATTGCTAACTTCAGCCTGAGTGTCTAAAACTTTTAAAAATTCTTAAAACACTTAAAAATAAAACCATACATTAAGAAATTTTAAAAAGATTATTTTTAACAACAATTATTTAAAAATTATGCGTTTTTCATGAGTTTTAATTTTTGATAGAAAAAAATCATGAGACCTGAAAACAAATAAAAATTGCAGCTTCAGCAGCGGTTCGTAAACAAGGAACCCCGTGAACAGGTGCCAAAGTGAATGCTTGGTCCGATAAAATTTGTTACCAATCAATGCCATCTTAAAATGCAAAAAAAAAATTAATGAATTAAAATGGCAATAATTCTCATTTATCACCAAAAGTAATTTTGCGACAAAACTTATGTTACATGTTGCGAACACGGCCGGGTTGCGGAGATGTATCAATGTCGGTTTATTATGCGAGATAAAAATATCATTAAACAACCATTTTTGTTGCCTTTCAAAAACATAAATTAATATAAAAGTAATATTGAATAAAATAAAATTTTCAAATACTGCCGCAAAAAATATCAATTAGTAATTTCTGATAAAACAAATTTTAAATTTTCCTGAATTCAAAAATAAATAAATTTTATACAAAATAAAAATAAAAATCATATTTCAAACATGAAATTAATTAAATCCAATAACATTTAGTCAAAATTATTAATGATAACCTCATTGTTCTTATGAAAAATGGAAATTTGAGAAGATAAATTGTATCAAACATTTTGCCAAAAATGATCCTTCATTTATAATTCATTTTTATTCAAAATTGAACAAGGGCATTGCTGAATTAACTACCTTTGTATAAAATTAACAAAGCCTAAATAAAAAAGATCGGCCATTGTTTTTGCGCAGAACCATTAATTCGACCGGGCCATTGGACAACAAAACCCGGGTTGTTAGGGCACCCTGGTGCCCAATCGAATGCCGTGTCGGCTTAGATACAATCTGTTTAATCGGTTGGCTGAAACAAATTATCAGTTAAAGGCAAAGAATGTAACAAACTAGGACAAAATTTCTTAAAAAATAAAAATTTTTAAATATATTTAGATAAAATAATATCTTAATAATAAGTATATTGTATATTCATTTGGTAATAGCAAACAATAACAATCAATTACACATATTTTTTATTGCGTATTTTGGATCATTTTGCATTGAGAAATAGGTCGGTACTTTAATCTAAAAAAATTTAAAAAAAATTAATATTTATTTATACTAAATTTTTTACAATTAATCACTAAATTTTATTAAAAATGTATTAAAAAAATGTTTTAAACTTACATTATTTTTACTAATAACGAGAATAGCGCAATAAATAACTAATAATTACAGTGAAACTAAATTACAATTAATTAAGAGGAAGGAAATATATAATTTTACATTTATTTAATCAGTAAAAATAAAATAAAAATGTAACAAATATTTTTGTATTAAAGCTTTAAGCATTTCATAAAAAAATAAATTTTGAAATTCCAATAAATAAACTCAAAATGTATTAAAAATCAAAATGTACTATTAGAATAATTTACAAATTATAAATATACAAATAATAATTGGCAAATAATTAATTAATATGCACCAATATGATGAGATAATGGATTATAGAAAGGAAGCACACGGAATTATGAAAGAAAAGGCGTTACCAATTTAATCCAAACAATAAAATGCCGGTGAGCACAAAAGAGGGCCGTCGAACAAGAAAGCTTATATGAAACGCGCTTTGGCTCAATTAGATTTTATAACAAATAATATTTTATATAAAATAATTCAAAAATTAAACATAATTTAAATTTTATAATGATTAATTTTTATACATTTTTGTGAAGAACTCATAATTAACTTGTCAGCAGGGTGTATTTGATATGAAACACACTTAAATGATGTTATTTTGAAATGTTGTTAATTTTTATTATAATCATTAAATTTTATCTTTATTAAAGCTGTTAATTAATCGTTTATTTTTCATTATTTTCTTTCACTATTTTATGTCTATTTTTTAGCTAACAGATTAGTATTTTTTTCTTTTATCATATGAAGGTAATTTTGTTTAAATTAAATTTGTTCATATATCTTCATAAGGTTTATTAAAATATAGAATAAGTTATTTTTATACCTCTAGGTAAATTTTGATCAATCGGCTCTATAGACTATAAATTATTTGTCTAAATAAATATACCTCTTTGAATTGTGGAAAATTGGAACGAATGATAAACGAGATTGGAATAATAATTACTGTGACACTGTATGAAACCGTGCCGAACCCATTTGACGACTTACGAACTATGTATCAAATCATGCAAAAAATAAAAAATGATGCATTTAAAAACCAGTTATTTGATCAACTAAAATTAAATAAACAAATCGCCTAACTTTGATTTAATATTGTTACAACTTCTTGATCAGAACTGGATTTCCAGTAATTTGGTTCTCCATTTATAATTTAATTAATAAACAATGCGAATATAATTTATTTTGTTTATTTGCACTTTATTTTGGCACTGTAGCCTATTGATTAGGTTTTTGTTCCAATCATTAAATTCATTCATCAGATTTTGTCAGTGTTTATTAAAAAAAATTTATTTGCCTTTAATTTGTTGTTTGCGAATCATATAAGATAGAATTTGTCCAGTATTTATTCTTTGATGAATTAATTTTTGTGGTAATACCATTCTATTTATTTAGAGCCATCTTTGCCTTTACTACTTCATCTATTGTTTAAGTTTAAATTAGTAAAGGGCTCAATTGTAAAATAGAGGGATTAAATTTTAGTGATTAATTATCCGTCATAATCATTATCATGCGAGAAATAGCTTAATTTTAAAAGATTTTTTAAAATTTTTATGATGCTTCTTTAATACCTTTTTTATTAAAAGTGAGTTTCCACTTCGTGCATCATGGTGGGCATGATGTTATGTTGAAGAACTACAATGTGTCTAATAAAGAAAATAAATGAATTTTTAAAGGTACAACTTTTTTTACTACATTCATATTCTTTTTTTGTTAAATTTTTTAACTTAAATATTTTTAATTACAGTTTTTATTTTTGATTACATTTACGGTGTTCTTAAAAGTAAATGAAGTTTACATTTGCACAAAACCTCATGATTGTGTTAAAAGATGTATGGCTCTAATATACAGAGAATTATTTCATATTTATTATATTGAAAGCTAAAAGAAATCTTTTAATTACGTTAATTGCAAAATAATAAAGGCCAAAATCGACTGTTTGATTAAAATCATTATAACAACTATTTATCACGGCATTTGGTGTAAATTCATTATTATTTTATTCATTATTAAATATAAATTAATTTATATTTATTTTAATTTTGGCTACATCTATTTTTTTTAAATTTATAGAATGATATCTTTATTTTTTAATTTCAAATGTCTCACCCAAACAACAAATCAGCGAAATTTCTTTACATATATAAAGTAAGATAAATCAATCATGTTGAGACTACTCGCTTTCTTGTCTTTTGTTAGCTGTTGTTAGATTGGGATTTCACAAAGAAATTAATGTATTATTTAATTTATCTAAATATGCTTTATCTTTTACATCTTTGACAAAATTTATGTTAGAATTTTAATAACAGCAGTAGTGACCATGCGAGCCACTTGATCGCGCCCTATGAAGATTATTTTGTGTTTTAGTTTTAAAAACTGAGTTTTGTAATATTCAATAAATATTATTTATAACATCTTATGATTTTATTTGATTTCTCTTTTAAATAAAAGATATAGATTTATGCACTGTTAACTAATTAAAAAGTATTTATATATAAAATTTGTTCGTAATAGTTTAAATTGTGTTCAGAAAGTCTTTTCAAAACTGCGTGTACTCAATTTATTTAGTCCTGCCCAGAGCAGTAGATTGGTTCGAGTGCGCTTTGATAGCCATTTTTTCTCGACATTCTTGATTTATAAATAAATTTTTAATTAACTTTGTTATTGTTCATGCATATATTTTATTTTATCAAGAGTTTTGTTATTAATTTAAAACAAAATGTTTGCATTTATTTTCTTTTAATAAATCTTGTTGTTTGTCTTCCTGTGTCAATTAACAATCAGGCCAAACGCAAAACGCCATTAGTTCATTTAGCATTGGTTACTTATATTTAGTTATTTTAATCTCAAATTTTGCAAATAAATTATTTTTATTTAAAGCTTTTAATTAGATTCTCTAGAAACAATTAATATAAAATGTTCAAAGTGCATAGTCTAATTTAATTTTAGTTTAACAAATTACTGGTTTTATGTATCATTTTTATTGTATAATTCAGGGTGAGTCTAAATTTTATGTTGTCGAAAGTAGACACGCAGGACTTTGTAATTGCTTTAACGGAGTTATGTTTTTCACAATTTTGTTAGAAATAAATAGACTTAGCTTCACGCCATGCATGCTAACATGATCACCTTTACCAGTAGGTGTGGTTACAGCGTGAGGCAGTGTTTTAAAAGTGTATTTTTACTTACAACTCTCTCCCGTGATAGTTTAGGGACTGAAATTCGTTTAGATAATCAAACTTATTAGCAATTATTTTATAGCCTTAAGGCATTTTTCTTTTGTTTAAAATTAAATTTTTAGTTTTTTATAATTGTTAAACGTTTATTTATAAAATTAATACTTTAATATGAATTTATAAATTTTATATTTTGGCGACACTACATGGTCCTTCACAATCAGCGGAATCAGCATCCGTAAGTGTCAATATTTCAGGGATTGCTTCCATTTATAATTCAAGCGGATTTGAGAATTCGCATAAACATAAATACGCATTTTAACAACTTTGTGCAAAAAAAAAATACTGCAGCTTTATTGTGTTGTTAAAATAAAAACATTGGCTTTAATAGTCTTAAGAAGTTTTTAGTTTTTCTAAAAACAAATAATCAATTTGTCGTAAGCATAACTTTAAAATCCTTCATTGAATTAAATTTTCTTTATTTTGAAACTTTAAATTTTCAAAATTTTCAATTTTATATATTTAGTTATTGCTAGAAACTTTTGCGATTATTAAAAATATTCTTTTGTATTTTTTGTCCTGTTGGAAGTCGATTATGATGCGCAGTGTCGCAGAGTGCCTTGTTGTTTTTAAACTTTGATTGTCACGTTACATCGTTAGTGCATCGTGTTAAATTTTCATTATCTGGATTATTATTTATATTTTTTTTTTTATTATTATTAAATAATTTTGTTAATTGCAATTTAAATCGATGTATTAAAAGAAAGGGCCTGACCTTTACGAATGGTGTGCAGGAGTGTTTGATATTTTCGCATAGAAATTTTTTTTTGAGTTTAATTTTAAGAAGTATTTCTAGTGAATATATCTTAATTTTTACTTTTAATTCTTTAAAATTAGTTCTTTGTTTTGCTTATTAATATTAAATTAGAGTGTTACTGTAAACAAAACTTCTGCACAAAAAAAATTACAATCAACATTTGTTTTAAAAAATACATTTGATTTGTTTCTGTCACTGAATATTTAAAAATCTATCAAAACACTTAATGATATAAAAGCAAATCCTTTTTACGGAGTTTCTAAAAGTAACATGTTAATCCATTTTAACAATTATTGAATATTGCAAATTCTTAAGAATAAAACGAAAAATGTACCATTGATATAATTCTAAAATTTTTTAATTTGATATTTCTTATAAATCCAAAAGATGTGAAAAATAGTACATTTACAATTGTGAGAGAAAAGTTAATAAAAATAGACGAATTTTTGAAGGTTTTCAGGTATTGATTGATTATCAACAATCTCGGGACGATAATTGCAATAGTTTTGGAACAACCTCAGGTACTACTTATAATGAGATGAACTTACCAACACACAAGGAAACTGTCAACAAGCGAGAGCGTGTTTTTTGTTTTTTATTATAGAACGTTATCAATTTAGATAAAAGTTTTACAATTTGAATGCAAATATAAGCTATAATATGGTTTTAATTAAATAAAATTTAATATATGAATGAAAATTACAGCGAACTTGCCTGATAATTACGAAGCTTAAAAACGAGAAAAGATATTTTTAAATATTATCAAAGAAATAAATAAATTTAAATATAAAATGGAGCTTTTAAAATAAACTATAAATTGATTTATTTTTAGATATTAATAATAAAAAGGAAAATTCTATAAGTAGTATAAGAATGACTAAGAGGATAGCTTTTTGTTTTGATGTTTTAATTTAATTTAATAATTGTTTTTTATCAATTTTTATTACTTAATAATCATAGATCATTCTGTTATTGAAATGGTTTTTTGTATTTATTATGATTTTCGAATGCTTTGTATGTGATATAGTAAAGTCAACTTAAAAAATTTAATTTTTAAAAAGAAAACAAAAATTTAAAGTAATTATAATTTGAATTTTTCTCTGAAAATTAGGGGCATTTTAGTGTGTGAGCTTTGTTTTAATGATATTATACAATAATTTATTTTTGATCAATTTTACTTGGCTGTTCTGCCTTTGTGTGGTCACATTTGCACCCAAGGGAACTTACTGTGAAATGGCTGTCAGTGGGCATTCATATGTATTAATAATTTGGTTTTGGCATCGAAACATTTTATTTTTACTAAGCTTAATAAATTTTAAATAATCGTATTCACATATAAAATTTTATAAATTTTAAATCGTCTTTTGATTTGGTGTTTTGTAATGTTGTTTCTATAAAGAACTTGATTAAAAAAACCATTAGATTAAAATCAAACATTTACATATTGCCAAGTATCATAACAAGTTATGAAAGTTGCCACGACTCATAAGATTAGCAAATTTAATTTCTTAAAAATTTTGTAATAAGCTTCAAGCGTAAAGCTGACAGTTTATTTAATATGGTCAATTTTATTTCTTATTTTTTCTCACTCATAGTTTCTAATAATTTTTAGACATTGTAGTATTATTTTTAATTTCATCATATTTTAAATCTAGTTTACACTTTCTTTCCATTAATTTAACTTTACGATATTTTTTACTATGTTGTAATTATTTGGTAACAAAACTAAATCAATTTTATATTAAGCTTTTCAATATATGGATATAAAATAAAATAGCTAAAGCGCGATAGTAAATTTCAATTCTTCATTCCATTAAATTTTTAACAAATAATTAAATTAAATCCCCGCCACTCAAAAAGCTCAGACATTGCCTTTGGATTGAAGTTCAACTTAATTTATTATGCCATAAAAAATTACATTAAATATATTTTAAAAATAAATTTAATACAGCCCAGTTAAAGCTAAATTCAAAAAAATATTAAAACCTTTTCATTCAAAAATTGCATTTGTCTTGCGGCATAATAAATTTTAACACAAAAAAGATTGTATTAAAGTTATTAATTTTAAAAGCTAAGGCATTGGATTAAATTAAAACAAAATGTTTATGACAAATAAAATTTAATTATTAAAACTTATGACCTTGATCAATTGCATAAAATAAATAAACTCTTATTTTCTGTTTATTTAAAACGATTTTTGATTATCTATAAGTCGTTGAATATTACAATTTATTTTTGGCAAAATTAGCTAAAATTAATTTAAACCAACTTTCGAGTTTCAATATTTTCCAAAAAAATTCTTAAATCTGCTACATTTAATTTTTTTCCAATGCAAAAATATTCATATCTTCTCCGAAAGCGCGAGGAAGACATCATGAGTCTAACATGCCAAGGCTTCAGTAGTATGAGTGACGACAAGAGCACGACAACGCTTGATAAAAAAACAACCGATTTAAATAAAATAAATCGATAAAATTCCTTTATAAATACTGAAAAATTTAACACACAGCTTATAAGTTCTTTACCCGACAAGATTAATATAATAATATCGTTTAAAATAAAAAAATAATGTATGTTAACCTCCTTAAAAATAAAAGTTGAATAGAACAATTAGTTAATATAGACAAACTAATCGACTGCACCCCAATGAACGAGAAAAGAGATATTAAGAACAATATTAATAAGTAGCACGGAGAAAACAAATTATTAGCAACAAAGAAATTTTGATAAGTTTTAAGACAGACATATTATATTAAAATTTAATTTAAAGGCAAAATAAAAAGTTAATTATGTTATGATTTAGAAACCTTATATCACAATTTATAAAAATTATGTAAATGTTTACTAAAATCACGAATAAAGTAAAATAACCATAAAAATCAAGTTTATTCTTTAAATTAAAAAATAATATATTAATTTGTCTTTTAAAATTAATAATGTTGTTATTTTAAAATGAAAAATTAGCAACCTTTATGTAATCATAACTAAAGTTTATAAACTCATAAAAATCTTGAGTATAAGTTTATCAATAAACATTTATGATTATTAAGATGGAAAGATTAAATCATTCAATATATATTAATGATTTATACTCATTATAATTAATATTTTAAGTCACAAGGCTCATTAAACCTAAACTTAATTTGCATAGTATTTCAAAAAATAAAAATATTAATAAAATTCATTAAATTTTTTATCAAATGCAACAATAAAATAGATTTGAAAATTATTTACTAAAGTAATATGACATATCACTTCAACAATACTAAAAATAAATGCATATTAAGACAATTAATTAACACAAATTAATATAATTTTCATGATTTATTTGAATTTATATCAAAATAGCAGTAAATAGAATAAACCAGTATTTGATAATTATTGATTGATCGGCAACGATGCTAAGAGAAACTCATGCGATATAAAGAGTGTTCTCCTTTTTAGTAAAACCAATTAGAATAAAATATAAATGACAACAGAATTTGTATAAATAAAAATAACAACGTAAAAGCCCGTCGGCATCGAGCTCCCAACAAAGATCTTACTAGAAAAGGAGGCAAATGTTGATCAGACAGATATGAAGGGTACACAGCAAAGATGTTGGTGTACATTACAATGAAATAAATAAAATTCAAAATTTATATTAAAATGACAAATAAAATCTTTAAATTGATATTGCAATACTAAGAAAAAATAACATTAAAAACAAATAGACAATCGTTTGAATAGAAAATTGTAGTACATTTTTAATTAAAGGTTTAATCAAAATTTTAACGCGTTTTCAATGATGATATTTCGCAATCAAAATAAATACCGAAATATATTAAAGCAAGAAAGGCAAAATCAAATGCTGAAAATTAAATAAATTAAATTACAAACAATAACATATTTATTCTTCTATATTAACTGCAAATAGTAGAAACTCCATGAGACGAAATTTATAATATAGAAAGAATCTTCAAAAAAAGCTTAAAAGAAAACCCTTAAAAATAATTAAAACAAGTAAATTAATATAATCAGCATGAATCAAAATTTTTTTTGTTTATTTACTAGGTTTTTTTTGTAAGTAACACCCTCTACGTTAGATAAATAAATTCAATAATTAATCATAAATAAAATATACCAAATTGGTCTTTTAGATAAAGTATGAAATTTTCCAGCCCAAAAGCTGTTAAACACCTAAAGTATGTATTTTGTATAGCTTTTCCGGTAATGGTCTGTTGTAACAACTGGAAATATGTAGTAAAATTTAGTGCTAAAAACAATATGCTTTAAGATAATTTAATAATATTAAGCACATTTTATATTAATAATAAAATAAAATAAATTGTACTTTACTTACAAAAGAAACAATTAGTAGGCGTAATTATGTAGAACGCAAGGTAATTAATTGTAAATAACAATTACATTCAATTTCTAGAGAAAATTATGTTTATTTTAAGCAAATTTGAATGTTGTCAATTTAAAATGTCGATTCGTTAATATATATGATTAAATAAATTACAGTTTGACCTTTGAATGAGTTAATTTCACAATAAGATTATAAATTCAATGATTTTCTTATGCATGAGACTGGCAAAAGCTTTACGCGATTTCCGCGTTGGCGAACCGCATAAAAGTGCAAACATCCTTAACTCTTTTGATTAGCGGATAAATATTTAAATTGTAATTATCTCTTGGATTAAAATTTTAATATCTTCTGTTTCTAAGTTCGAAAGCCTTTTATATAAAAAATGTTATTAACGAAAAATTTAAAGGTCAAAATAATATGTTTAAATTTGTTTAATAGTTTAGTAAAGCGTTCGAATGTTAATTGATGAAATGACTTTACAAGCTTACATCAGTTTTTTCGGTCAAGTTGTTGGCATGCAAAGCACACTTTAACCTCGCTCGTTTTCGAAATTCCTGGACAAACGCCATGTGACAACATTGGTTTCTTTTTTAATTTATTTAGGGTTCAATCATTTTCATCATTTATAGGTTAGTTATCAAATTAGTTATTTTTAAGTTAAATTTAAATTTAATATTTAACATATTTTTTCTTAAATCTATTATAAATGAGTCGGGGTTATGTTGGGTTTGTAGGTTGGAGTAGTAATAAATACTATATTTTTTTTCTTAATTATTGATATATTTATGTTTGTTTTAAAAAATTAAGAAGAAGTTCGCATTCTTATATCACTCAATTATGAGCGTTCTCTAATAAAAAATTGCTCCCTAGGAACAAGGGCAATTTTTTGTTTTAATTTTGCAAATACAAATGTTTTGCATTTTCTGCAAATTATATAACTTTGTCAAATTCCATAATATGTTGTCAAATGTAAATATTCTCATAGTGGACCTTTATCTGAATGAACCATATCTGTAAATTTAATATTGGAGCACAAATTTTTGCGATATTATAAGTTTATTTTATAGACAAGAAGCAAATCCTTTCTGCTGTCCACCGATCCATTAGCGGAAAGTCCTCGTGAATCGCGGAAAAGAACTTCCCGCACGGAGCGTTGCACCTTACGGGATTTATTTACAGTATACTCATATATAAGTTTACTGACTGATTAAATTAATATTTTTGCAAAAAAACACATTATGTTAATGTTAGATTTTTAAATTGCTAAAAATTGCTTTTTTTCAAAATTTGAGTACGAAATACTTTACACCGATTTAAATTTACAGACATTCATTTTTATTTATATTATCTTTAATGTATTTTTGGTAATTTTATTTAGCTATTATTTAAAGTCCTTTCAATTGAATTATTAATATAATTCATCTTATTTTAAAATCTTATTTATTCATATTTGATTTTTTTAATATTGTGTGCTGTCTTTTAGCTAATTCATAATGTTTTTTACGCTAAAGTTCTGGTTTGTTGTCATAAAGAAATAATTTTTGTTACTAAAATTTAGTGAGTTATTTACAGATATAAATTTATATAAAAATTCCGCATTTATTACTTTTAATTTATAATTTTACGCAAAGCTTTATTTTATCTAATTTCACATTATATTTAGTTTTGAATAAATTTAAGAATAATAGATATGATAAAATAAACACAATATAAAAACAATATTCAAAAATAATTTTTTTGCATTTAAAAAACAATTGTATTTTTACTTAATTAATGTCGGTTTATAAAAAAAAGATTTTTTGCAAATTGGAGAATATAAAAAGATAAGCAAGAACTGCAAATTTTTACAATAAGCACAATTCACGTATTTGAATAAATGCAAAAATTATTCATCAATTTGTGTCCAAACAATCGCAAATTCTCTTCACGCGTATATTTGTTTTTAATTTATTAACTACGGCTTAAATAAATAAGGAAATTAAGGATGAGGTATCAGAAAATATTTTATATTATCTTAAAATCATCAGCATAAAACTACCATTTATTCATAAAATTTCTAATTAAGTATATTTTATTCATAAAGATTACATTTAGATGACATTCTGAAAACAAGATTGCAACAGCACCAACTTGTACAAACAGCTGAACAATTTCTATACGTGCACGCGAATCGCCAATTTTCACTATGTTGTAATCTACATATAAAAAAGTGAGTACGTTTAAAAATATAAAAAGTTATATACACCCTAATAAAAATTTTGGAAAAAATACTCCCAAAATTAAACGACCTCAAAACGATTAGGCGATGTCGCCAGCTTTTTGAAAAGATAAGGCAAATAAAAGGATCTGATGGAATGAGCAGCAATCAATATAAATATCAAACAAAATTAAACATAAAGCGAATTTGCCTTTTAATAGAACTAATTAGAATAAATATGCATCTCAACAAAAAACAAATTAATTTGTAAATATTGTTTACTTAATTTAAATAAACAAATCATTCCCATCTCGCCTCGAAGCACGATCAGTGACACTACATAACTAATATTAACGCTTTACAAATGAGAGAAAAAACTCCTCATTGAAAATACAACAAACAGCAACAGCATATTTAAATTATCAATCTACTAAATACTTCAAACATGTAATTATGTAAATATAAATAAAATGTTGATAATAATAATAAATAGGGTATTCTTGATTTATTTAAATAAAAAATAAACAATGAAATCTAAATTGCTATAACAAGAAAGATAAAAAAAAGAAGTTTCTTCCATACAAATATTTAAAGTGTTTTGGCAATTGATAATAAAAAAGCAAAAAAATTATTAAAAAACAAAATTAAGTGAGAATATTGGATATGGCAATATAAAAAAAAATTAATAAATGTTCTTAGAATAATAAAAAAAAATAACAGCGATTCTTAACGCAAAAAAAGCAAAATGTCTCAAAATTAAAAATTTGTTTTACTATGAATATTTCTTTTCTTGTTGTTTTTTTTTCAAAAAAATATCTTTCAAAATAAAATCAACACCAAAGCGAAATAGATTCAAACAACCCAATTTAAAAAGTACTAAACTTATTAAACTTAAATGAATGTATCAATGCTAAATGGCGTTCAAATAATTTTCAAAAGGATCAAATAAATATATTTTTAATAAATATAAAAAAATGTTAAAGGCAAACAACCCATGCCTTTCAGGTTTTTCCTTATTATCGCCACAAGCGTTTCAATTGATTTTGTAATCATGGTTGGACGATTTTTGTGAACAGAGTTTAAATAAGGACAACCAATCAGAAACTGTGTTGGAGTTTAATTGATCTTTAAGAGGTCATGACACTTTGTTGGCAAGATACGATACAATAGGAAAAATGAAATTAATAATATAAGGACAAAATATGAAAAAGCATTGTTATGTGGGGAAGTTTTTTCTAAGCAAATTTAATAAAAAACAGAAAAAATTGGACTCGGGACACATTTTACAGATGGCATCTCCAATGGTTTTGTATTTATCATTGAATTTTTTAATAAAAATTTATATCAGTGAAAATAATTAATGATTAAAAACTTATTCTTCAAATTTTACTTGACATTTTTGCCATTTACTGGATTCTAAACGGATAAATAAATAAAGATTTAAGTTTTAAATAGTTAAAATATTCAAATTACAACGCGTAATATTCAATTCATAAAATTTTGAGAATAAGGCAACACTAAGAAAGAATTAGCATTTAAAAATTAATTTATGAAATAACCTCAATTCAATATTACAGGATAAAAATGCGAACTAAGTATTACGTGGTACCGAAATAAAATATTTTAAAAATTAGAAAAACATATTGAAATAAAATAAAGTAAAGATAAAAAGAATTTGAATAAAAAACAATCTATATACTACTGCATATTGACGAATTGCCAAGTTTGCAAGATATGGACACAAAATACAATTAGCTAAAGCATTTAAAATATAAATAAATTAGCGTGATTAAAGGATTCGCAAAATATTTACACCATTTCCAATTTTGAGTGCTTTATATATTCAAGTATAAATAAACCAGGCGTTCTGGAGGCTAACTTAGTGAACATTGAGAAACATCTTTCGTAATAATAAAGTAATTGCCACATTATATATAAATACAAATTAATTAAATATAAAAAAATTTGAACAAAACAAGCTAATTATGATAATATTACGATAAAAACTTAAACATAAATGATCTATAATTATGATTTAATCATACATGCAATAAAAAATAAATTGTGAATTAAAATTTTGTAAGCTAAAGTGATAATTGTTATAATAAAAAATAAAAACAACAAATAAATATCTAAAAAAGCTTAAAACTAATAAAACATAAATTAAAACAAAAAAATTTAGTGCAAAATCAAAAAACTAACAACGAGAACCGTTATTATTAAATCTGAAATATCAAGATAGCTAAAATTCAAATAATTTACAGATCTTTTTGTTCAAGATTGATTAGTTTCAATTTAAATAAAAATAAAAGTAATTTTGTAGATTATAAAACAAAAATAAAGTAAAAAAGCCAGCATTGGTATCACCGGTCGGCGGACTAAAACAATGGACTCCGTCATTCGAGATGAGTTACTTTTTGGGGTTTGGTCTTTCTAAAACGACTTTACTCTTATATTGACTATTTTGGGTTCAAAAGAAACAAAACATAATGCTTTATTTTCTCAGTTAAATGTATATTAAAATATGTATTATTTAAAAAGTAAAAGCTTTAATAAATTCGTCAGTTTAATTTAATTTATATTTTTGAAATGTCTATTTTTTTATTTAAAATTTTTTATCTCTAATCCCGTCAATAGAATAGGCCCACAGGTTACCGTAACACCATCCAAAACGGACCGCTATTCCGTCCCTATAACAATTCCAATTTTAATTCTTTAACTTTTGCTTTTTATATTAGGTTTTATTAAATTACACGTGCTTGGAATAAAAATTAAAGACTTTGTTTATCGATTTAATTATAATATTTTTTGTCAATTTAATAAGTTATGGGTTTTGGGAGGTCTAACTTTTTATTTAAAAACTGTTTTACAATTAAAAAATAAAAATAAATTTTATGCCCACCAACTGAAGAAAGAATACAACATTTCAAATTCATGTTCCTATCTGAAAGCCAAAAATAAAATTTTTATTTCTATTTTACCTTAATCTTTAATAAAAGGAGTTACATTACCAAAATATTTAATAAATTGTCGGTTTTTAAAATTAATATGATTGTTTATTCACAAGATGATCGCAGTGGACAGTTGGTCCTGCGACTTTGGATTGTGTTTAAGTCGTAATTCCTTATTATTTGTTAACTCGAAGATTTTTGCATTTATTCAAAAATATTTACAAAAATTTTTTTAAATATCAAAAAAATTCCAATACAGTTGAAAACAAACAACCATCGGTAAATTTGTGCTCTTAAAATTTATTTAACTTAGACCTTTCACTGCATAAAGTCGTTTCCAATCGAAGATTCGGGATCGAGTTTAAATTTAAAAATGATTTAGCATAGGTTCTCAAATTTCTCATTTTAAACATTTAAGAAAAAATAATCTTTAAAAACAAAAAGCCAATAAAAAAATTTTAAAGCATAAAAATAATAAAGTTTTTAATTAATTACAATACTGTTTTTCTCAAACTTAACTTTTTATCTAAATTTCGAAAAGACAGAAGAAAGATCAAAGCTCAATTACGCTGGATTAAAATATGTAATATATTTTATAATAATGTTTAAAGTATTTAAAATATAAAGTATAATCAAAACTGTGTGTTTGCTAGAAACATCAACTATATACTCCCGGTACACCTCGATTCGGCGTTAAAAAACAACTAGCTATTATAGTTTTTGATTGCTTTTTTTTTACAAAAGTTTTCAAATATAATATTTAAAAAATGTTCGATAACGTTATAATTATTTATTTAGTCAAGCTTTTAGTTTTTATTATTTTTAATTTAAAAAAAATTAAAATAAACTTTGTCATTTGACTAACAACATTAGGGGCACATGTTTGTAATAAATAATGATTAAATATATGCTTTAGTTTATTGATTTATTCAAAGCTAAGATTATTATATTTGTTATTTGTTAAACTGTATTTGAGTTTTTAATTGTATTTTTACGGTCTAATACACCGTTTGCGTCGAACACCTTCTTGTTCATTCAATGTCTGCGTCATTGCGTAATCGGCGCGAATTTAGGGCATTTTAATAATTTGGGCTTTACGAACAATTATTTACAAATTTCATTAAATCCTTTTTATAAATATTATCTATTTATCACTTAATTTTTAACTTAAAAAACTGGCACAAAGCTCGACAATTATCCTATGTCGTCGCGCTTCGGCTTCCCATAATGCGCGCCACATGCAATCATTAAATTACGGCGACTTTTCTGATTTTGTTGTGTTCTTTGTCCTCAGTTGGCGTATTAATGGTTTTCTTGAATTGGTTTGTTACCCAAATAAATTTTGTGGTTTATTTCATTAACTTAATTTTGTGAGTTAAGCCAATTTTTTCAATATTCAATTTCAGTTTTTTTTGATTACTTTATTTATCATCACATTAATATCACTCTGTTCGATAATTATTTGTTATTTTATTCACCGTGGCCATAATTTTTCTTAAATGTGTTTTAAATTTTGTGTATATTTTGATAGGCCACATTAAGGTCAGAAATACCAATTTTAATTTGTTAAATTATTATTTAAGTTAAAATATAGTCCGCACGGCTGGATCAAAAAGTAGGCAATTTTATTTCAAATACTATCAATTTATTTTAAATAGTTTTAACGGCGCTTAATTATGATATTTAAATAATTATTTGTTACCCAAGTGTTTAGTATTTGCTTTCGTCAAAACGGGCTATTATGTTACTTCTTTATTATTTATCTTTTTTCCTAAATCAAATAGAAAATAGAAAATAAACGCTTTTCTAAATTAGTGTATTCCCCACCGCGCGAAAATATTTTTCTATCGTAATTTTTGGTTTAAAAAATTAGAAAAAATTTTACAGTCGATCCGCGGATTAGATACGGATATGTATTTCAAAAAATGAGACGGATACAAAGGCCACGGATATAGCCGGGTATAGCCCCGAGCACGTTTTAAGAAGTTGTATCCATGGCCACAAATGTATTGCTAAATTTAATATAAAATATTAATTTATTTAAGAGTGATGAAATTAGCAAAATATTAGATTTGGGAATAAAAACAACAATTGAACTTTACAGTTCTTTAAAATCAATATCAGGTTTTCATTTTTTAAAGTTTTTTATGTTTTGTATTTATTATATTTAAATCATTAACATTGCAATCGGTGGGATTGATCTTTGATCTTATTCTTCAATATTTTTTAATTTTAGATAAATTAATTTCAAAAATTTACTTTACATAGTTTAAGCTACCAATTATCAGTTTAATATTTTATAAATAAATGTTAACTAATTTATGGATGGCTGTAGAATAATAACCATAATTTTGTTTAATTAGTTTGTAAAATATTAATATAATGCTTCACTTTGTAAAGGTTTAAAATTGAATACAATATTTAATTTTTAGTTATTTAGGTTAATTATTCTAATTTGCATCTAAAGCAGATTATTCTTTTCGTCGAATTTAAATGCTTTCATTAAGTTTCGCCATTGTTCAGTTATTTTTAAGTTTTACTATTTGTTAAATATTTTTTGAAACTTTCTTTACATTATATCTTAATTATCATTTATTTTTAGGTCTTGGCCGTTGGTGAGGATTTTCTTTATTGTTCATAGCGAGTATAAAATATTGTTATTTTTTTATCTTTTATTAATTGAATAGAACAAATTCATTTATTTGAAGACTATTTGTTAAAATTATGGAACATTTCATTAGATGCCATTTACAATTAATTATCTCCAGCTTGTTTAATTTTTTGTTTTTTTAACATTTAAATTAAATATTCAATAAAATATATCGCGTCGCTTAACAAATTGATGCCCATTTACAGTGAATAAGTTTATAGTTTAATAAATCTAAGCCGTATTATAAAATTTACAAAATTATTTTATTATACTCTGATTTTGCTAAAAAAAGTTGTTTTTTTGTCAAAAGAACTAGGCGGAAGCCTTTGTGTTCGTTGATTATACGTCGAGATGATTAAAATTAGAAATTTGCATATAATGAAACCAAGGTTGTTATATATTTGATTAGTAACTATAATAATATGATATTTTTGATATAATTTATGAAAACAACATTTTTTATTGCAATTTTTTTAATTGGTCTTAAATAAACTTGTTGTTTTTGAGATTAAATGTTTTTAATAAAAAATAAATTTTTAAATTTCGTTCAATCCTTTTATAGAATTTACTTTGGTTTTTTAAATATTATTTTTTGATTTTGACTTTATGCATGCCCATATTCGGCAGTATTAATATTATTAAATAAATCGTTGAGTAAATATAGAAAGTTATGCAACAGTTAATTTTAATTATCACACTTTATTACTTAAGGTTACTGCATCACCTTTGACTGAATCAAATATTTAAAAGTTTATTAATTAATTTTACCATCTTGTTTGTTAAATACATATCTTCTAAAAATGTAAAAAATATTTGATTGCATAATTATGCAAGCTATATAAAAATTCAATCTACAAATACAATTCGATTATGAAATAATAAAATTCTAAAAAAAACCGAATTACATTTAGTTTTTTGTAATAAAGAATAGTTAAATTATTTAAATTGATATGGTGGAACAGAATGTTCAAAGAACAAAGATTTCTCAAAATCGTATTTGAACTTATTAAACGATTGTTTTCAAAAACTAATATAAGCAATGGGTTTACATCAAAATATAAATTAATTATTATGTTTGAAAATAATGTAAAACAAAAAAGTTTGAGCCAAAAATAATTTTAAAAATATTTTATATACCGATTATATATAAAAACCATTTATCGGATTGTAATTGTGATGGCTTGTTTATCAAAGGTTAACGTAAATTTAAATTAATTATAATCATTTATAAGAAGCCAGAATTAAAATAAAAAATATTATAAAATTAATGAGCAATTTTGTTTTAAATCAAAGCCGAATAATCAAATAAAAATTAAATTTGCATATGGAACATTTGTTGGTAATAAATATTGTATGTAAGAAACTTTAATTAAATACAAATTTCTAAAAAACAATTATTCTTTAAATAATTTAATGTAAAAAAGCCAAAAATACAGTTATAACGTGCGTGAGAAATTTGATTGCGTGGTGTAATTTCCAATCATAAAATAAAATATTTGCAGGAATAATAAAATGAATAAAAACTTATGGTTTTATGTAAAGTAATAACGAAACTACCTAAATATTAATTAACATCTCGAGATGTTAAAACGGGAAACTGCGCAAATGGACGATTGGTAGTCGAAGAAATAACTTTATTATTTATATTAAAAATATTATCAAATAGAGGTAAATGATATATACGAAAAAATCGCAATGTAATTCTAAGAAAATTGGCGAAGAAACTGTGTTGAACGGATTGCAAAACGGTGAGCTAAAGCTATTATATTAAAGCCTCAAAGAAACTGAAATTGACTTTTGAAGTTGCGATAAATTAGCCAAAAAATTTTATTACGAGTCCACGTCAGCTTAGAAAGCATAATTAAAGATTTATTTGGTTATTTAATAAAGTTTTTAATTCAATAAAGTATTAGATTTATTCAACGTTTTACTTACAGATAAATTAAAAAAAGATACTAGCTATAGTCGTCAAACTAAATAAATTTAATAAATAAAATTAATCAGCATTTATAAATGATCAATCAACAAAAGTTTATTAAAATACGATTCTTAATGCACTTTGGTTTTAATTAATAATATAAAAAATTCATAAATGTTTTAAATTAAAATAACTGAATGAGAGAGGTTACAGTTGATATATTTGTATAGACAACCCCTCGCCCTCGTTCGAGTTAGATACGTTATGGGAACAACCCTCTGGTATGTGGTTAAAAATAAATGCAAAAAAATCTAAAATGATTTATTCGAAATGTGATTTTTTAAAAATCACTTACCAATAACAATGAATGAGCTTTAATAAACTTTTAAACACAATTTTTAGCCTCGGGCATGCTAATATTTAAAAAAAAGCATATATAAACATTTCTTGTAAAAAAATCGTAGAGTCAAAAAACGTTGCATCAAATAATACAGTAAGTAAATAATTAAATAAATTTCTTTAACATATTGAAATAATTTTAATTGTGTAAAAAAAGATAATGTAGATAAAACATAAAACGTTTGCACCTTATAAATCAAATCAAAAATATTTATAATGCTTGCAAAATTCAGCAATTTAATAAAAATATTAAACGAAATAACTAAGTTTTGTTTATTATATTGAATTAATTACAATTGCTCCGATAAACATTATTCGGATAGATGTATTGAATCAAATTAAAATAAAACCGGTGAAGGGCAAATTTGATCGTATTCTGTGTTTTTACATTTTATTGTGTGTGTTTATTATGGAAACTTTTTATGTAAATTTTATGAAATAAATAGTAATCAGAAATATTTTAAATAAATTGAATTTTTGTTTGATATTTTTAACGATTGCTGCTCACCGCACGAAATCCATAATTGCATAAATCTATCATAAATGGTTTTAAAAAAATAAATTTAAAAACTATTTAGATAATTTACGGGGTTTGTTTATTAGTAACATATGAACAATAAAAAATATTTCTAATTAATTACAAAAACAATAAATATTCTATTTAATTATCAAAAATTTTTATGTAAACTAATAAGATTTTTTTATTACAACGGAACAGAGAACCGACCGAAAAAATCCCGGTTCTACGGTTCGGTTCAGTTTGGTTCGAAACTGTCAACCCTATTCCTGAATACATTTTGTCCGATGATTTGACACTACTGAAATTTAACAGTTCAAATTCAAATAAAGATAATTTTGCAATTTACAGCATGAATTTTTATTGAGTGCATTTTTTTATAGTTATACAAAATTTACAAAATTTAACAGTTCATCTTAATGGCAATGATTCGAGCGAGGTTTTAAAATACTACATCAATTGTTGTAGTAGGTAATTTTTTGACAATATTTTTTCATTTATTTTTTGCGCTAAATTTACAAATTTTCTATTTCGCCCTTATTGGGTCACCGAGAGCATTACAACAAAATTTCCTGCTCTTAAGAATTTTTAAAATATATAAAGTTAACAAATACATAGTGTGTACCAGGGCTGTGTATCGTATCGTATCGTATCGGATTTTCGCTAAAAATCACTCGTATCGTAATTTTTGAGACCCCAGAGTTGGGAGGGGTGTTGGCGGTGCCGATAGGCGCCACCGAGAAATTTTTTGAATTTTTTTACTCAATTTGTTCCAAAATTTAAAAATACGGTACCTATTTTTTAAGTTTTTACGAATGCAAAGGCCCGGCGGTGCCGATAGGCGCCGCTGGGGGAAAATCGAAAATTTTACCGAAATCTGTAAGATAATTTGCCCAAAAATTACGAATTTTGCAAAGGGTCACCCTATGTTTTTTCCTAAAAACACTTTTCGGGAGGGAGGGCATGCCCCTATTCCTGTCCCCTGCATACGAGCCTGCCTAAAACCCTTAAAAAACTACAGTATTTTCAAAATTTTGGTTGCAAATCTCTTAACAAATTGAGTCAAAAATTATTTTTTCCGTTTAAAATATTTTGGCAATTTACTGATTATTTTTTTTGAAAAATTTATAAGCATTCTTTGCCTCAAGGCTAAATAATCCAAAATTCCATTTTTTTATTTATTTGTATCAGCCGGAATTTTTCGTATTACTTATAATTTAAGTTATGCTGACGAGTTCCGTATATATTTTGTGTAATAAAAATTCTCATGGCTGATTTTATACTTGGATATTTATAGGCAGCTTTGCCGTCTTAATAATCCTAAGGCCATTATATTAAATTATAAATTAATTGGTGCAAGGATATTTTTTTTTGAAAATATCTTTTATTCTATTGTGAACGGTTTTTTCGTTTTGCTTCCCTTTGCATATATAAATGCATTTATTTTTAACAATGAATTTAAAGACCAAGCTATTTTATGAAGGAATTAAAAAATTTAACGAATGTTAGTCGCGCACTCGATTTATTGTACAAAATTCAATAAATTTTGCCAGATCAATTTTGAGATGTTGAGGAGGACTGTGCCATTCTTTTTAAAAGTAAAAATTGCATTAATTTTTATTTAAATTGTATGTTTGTTTAAACTATTTTACGTAATAAATTTAATTCCGATATTTTCGCAAATCAAAACAAAAAACTTATTGAAAAGCCCTTCAATCGCAAAAAGAGCCATTGGGGAGACATTCGATTATGATTTATATTTAAATAATAGTGCCACGATGCGCCTTCTGAAAACTGCATGTTTCGTCTGTTGCGACTTTGGCAAATGCTAGCTGAACGTCAATATTGGTGTTTAATATTTTGTTATTAATAATCTAACTTTTTTGTATTTTTTTATTTTTTGGCGAGATCCCCCTTTTTGTTGCACTCATGTTAGCTGCATCCTCGCTCGGATGTTGAATCCAGATAAGATTTTGTTTTTAAATTTGGGCGCAAATTGGTTGACTTCTGTTTCATTTGGATATCTATAAAACGGAAAAGTACCATTTGTTTGATTGATACTTTATTAAATAATGGGTTTTATTTTTTTATTGCCTTTTTTCGCAAGAGATTTTTTTACAATATATAGGTTTTTTAATCAAATTATAAGTTCTAATTTTGGACCCAAAGTGGTTACACAATCGGTACCTTGTAAAAACTGCGCGAATGGATTGCATCATAGTTTTTTAAAATATAAAATGCCAAGCACAGAATACGGATGCATTTTCAAATAATTATACATGTTTTGATTGCATATTTTTTAATAGTTTGTATTTTCGTTCTTTTGTTACTCCGTGAGGTTGCTTTGTTTTCATTTAAATTTTCAGTTACAAAAGAATTATTTAATTTTTTAACAACATCAAATTACGCTTTATATTAAATAATGTTTCAAGAGATGCGCAATGCAGCGCTAGTCGTGCTGTGCAATTGGGTTTTACCATTTTTCAAAGGCAATTTATTTGTGCTTTTTATGTAACTTAATATTAGCTACATAATTCGCGTTAGCAAAGGTAATAATTTGTTAGAAGAAATATTTATTTTTTTTAATCCAATAGCTTAGCTTTTAAAATTATATTTAAATTACCATTTATTGCTAAATTTTGGCCATAAGAAAAATGTAATTTTTGAATGCAAATGCTTTTAATATTTTTTTGAATTATCGTTTTAACTGAGCTGTATTAAATTTTATTTTTAAAGTATGTAATTTTTGATGGCATAATAAATTAAATACATCGCTTTATTTCTTTTTTATAACATTGTATATAAAACATATGTTGCATTCAGTTTTCTAATTGTATTTTTAAACATTTATAAATTCAACACTTGAATTAAATTGCACTTTATTTTTGGTGGGTTAACTTTAAAGTTTAAAATTTAATTATTACGACGCGGTGACACTGCGAACTACTAACTAACGCCATACCAATTTGATTTATTAAAACATGATTTAAAAAGCCAAAATTAAAAAAAAGTTTGGGGATTCTGCAGTGAATATTTATTATTTAATCTTAAATATTACATACAAAGTTCCTAATTCCTATGGCATTTTCAGAAAGAAGCAAATCGGTACCCGAATTTTTGCAAAATTATGCATTTTTATTGGCTAAAAAACACTTCTGTCTTCAAACATTTAATGGCTTTATCGTTGAACAATTCATGATATTTGAGAATATATGATATAGAAACGAGGCGCGATTTACCGTGAAGCTTATTCGATGATTGATAAACTATGATTAAATACAAATTGGTTACTATTTAATTTTAATATTACTACCATATAAAACTTTTAATAATTTTAGATTTTTTTCTCGCTGCTACTAGAGAAATGGCAGTATGCATTGATTAAAAATGCATGTTTTCTCTATTAGAGCATGGGGCACTAATAGAGCATGGGGCTCTATTACAGGAAATACGGTATTTCATGCTTAACATCAATATATCTCTGAGGAAAACATGAAGATTTTACTAGAACAAGGCACCATGATAACCAAAAAAACATGACATATTCATTGATAAATTTGCAATTATGTCTTAAAATTTAGTTTATATTAAGCAAAAACTAAAAATCAATCTTTAAAATAAACCAGTTGATACTATTTTTTACAAATTCATAATTTTGCTCCAGAAAGCAAGTCAAAAAAAGTGGGGTAAAAGTTGAAAAGGCATGATTTTCTCGAAATAATTCATTTATAATCTAATTTTAACAAAAGCACATTATTCATAATATAGATTTTGTTGTATTCCATTCTAATTATTTAAGTTAAATTTCAAATATCGAATCAAAAAATGCAAATAAAAAAACACTTTGTAAAATTACTGATTAAATTACGTATTCAGATTTCTCCAGTTATAAGGCGTACTGAATAATAAAGCAGACAAATCAATGAGCATTGAAATAAACTTAAAAGGTATAAATAGGGTCCGAATTTGTAGCCTCGAAGAAGAATCGGAATAGACAATAAGAAGTAACATATTTAAGTTATATTATCCTTAACAAACTTAATATTATAATATACCAATGCTCAAACCATAATAAAGCATTTTAAAAATGTTACAATTTTTCCAAATTTGCACATCATGGGCAACTCCATTGATTCTAACAAATAATCAAAAAAAGACTAAACAATAAAATTTAATGGCATTTACATTTAAAAACCCAAAATGAGTATTTGCTAAAAGGCGTATCAAATACTATATACAATTATTAATAACTGACAATTAAAAAATTAAAAATTGGAAATAATCATTTTCAAAGCATGAGATGTAAAATCTTTAATTTAATACTTAAATGAATCACTAAAAAATACAGACTACTATTTTTTCAACATATATTGATTGATCATGGATCAGCGGCCGTCAAACTATCGAAAGCGTTAATGAATATTTAATATTTTATTTTTAACAAAAATAAATTGATATACCATAATCAATGTATTTTTAAATATCATGTAATTAAACTTTGCCATCAGCCGCATAATTAATTAATTGGTCTACAAAAAACTATTAAGTCAGATAAATAAAAGGCAATTAAAACATCATTTGCAATGTAGTAATTATTACAATGCAAAATAATCAACCAAAAAGCTTGCTTTCTATTTATTAAAACTATCCTTTTGTTATCAAATATAAACTAATTTCATTAATTGTTCTGTTATTTGAAATAAATATATTAATGACAAAAAAAATTTCCCAGCAAATAATTTGTTGAAGCTATTATTTGTTGTTTGTTTGATAAAAAATATATTATCTTTGTTTTTTTACTATAAATTATTTTGCCTTTTTTACGTGCCTAATTTCTTTAGTATATTCGGTCGCCCAAGCTTATTAATAATTAGAATTGACTTATTTTTAAAATTTTAATTAGCTTTTTACAATTTCCACCCTAAAAAATGTTGTTTATCTAAAGAAACTTTAGATATATAAACTGTTTTATGGTTAATCATTGCTTTTTCAATTTACCATTTTGTATTTTTACATAAATATAATTTAAATGCAACGTTTTTATTTTATTTTTTTACGGTGAAGCGCTAGTTTACACAATATCCGAGTAACACGCGGCACACTCACATATAAAAAATTAAATTTGAATGTTTAATACTCCAAAGACATATTTTTAAAAAAATGAATAATAATTTTAATCAAATTTACATCAAAAAAGTTACTAAAATTTTCGTTGTTTTTCAATACTAAGATGATACTAAAATATATATAATTTCAAATAACGGTATGTTGATGCTGATGTGTTTTAAGGTCAATGTAATTACATATTTCACCAAAAGCGTCAAAATCCACTTGTTAACCTCAAACTCTAAATCCCCATATATTTTCAGAAATAAAACTAATTAGTATCATTACAGTACCAACGGTATTTAATTATTGTGATTTTATTAAGCTCAAAATTAACATCGCAAACATCTTCAATATTAAAGCTTTGAAAGAAATACAAATTGAGACTTGATTTTTTCATAATTGTTTAACATTGCATAGAAATATTTTTGAATTATTAATATAATTATTTAAGTTATTGGGAATTTCTTTGTTTGTAAGTTTAACAATAACATTTTCTCATAGTTAAATTATTTCTGAATTTATTCATATTTGGTTTTGTTTTTTGTTATATGTAAATTTCTTATAAGCCTATAAGTAAATTACAGTTCAAAAGTATAATTTAAAATATTTATATTATCACGGCGTATGCCAGCCATTTTACCAAGAATTCATTTCCATTCCCTTTTCAAACAGACTAAAAAAGTTGATATAAAATTGATCAAGCTTGCATAAGTAGCCATAGGTACTAATTAGTGCATTACCTTTTTTGTTGTTGTTATGCATTTATATTTTCTGCATTTTTACAGAAGGTCTTCGAGTTTGTTTTTTTAGGTATATCTGTGTGTTCAATTTATATTACTTTACTTTTTATATTTAATTTGGTTTTATTGTTAGTTCTTTTACATTTTAATATAAATGATTTCTTGAATAAAATTTAAAAGGAAAAATAAGATTTATAGAAATATCTTAAAACATTTTTCGTTATGAGATTTTAATTAAATTCTCTAGAAACAAATTCTTTTTAACTAATTATTTAAATTTATGCGTGAAGATAAGAACATGAATGGAAATATTTAGCATATTGATGTTAAGTATGTTGAATTGAATTATATTACGCATTGAAAACAATAATATTTGTATTGGTTTACAATTAGAAAATTGATAAGCCTGTTTTAACAAACTGAATAACTTTTTTGATTTAAATTTCCTGAATCATCAAAATCATTTCGTAATTTAAAAATATCTTATTTTAAAATATATAGTATTTTTGGTTTGAATGTAAAAATTTGAGAATAAACTCTGAATAAACATTAAATAATCGCTATTATTATAAATCAGAGGTTTTTATAAATTTTTAATTGAAGAGAAATCACTCGCTTAAATAATTGAGCATTTGACGATTGGCTTTAAACCTTGTATAAAATGCTGCATGATTTATATAAAATATTAAACTTGTTATTATCTCATATAATTTAACATATTTTATTTATTGATTGAAGATGCTTTGCATTGTTTAGTTTCCGCTCTAATAAAAAATTGTTCTCATTTGTCAGTGAATAAATTGCACAACATTCCGTGGTATTCAATATTTAATTAGGCAAATGTTTAACCTTTTCTTAATAAGCAAATTATATACCTCTGAAATTCCATAGTGATTTCGCTAAATGTTAATATTTTCAATAGGGCACCCTTATCTGATCAAACCATATCTGTAAATGTTAAATATTTTTTTTCGGTATTTTTATTCAAACTTTAATTTTATAACAAAATTTTGCGATTAGAAATGTTAAGTTTATATAATTCAAAGTGATATATGTAAACTTTTACCAATCATGGTTTTTTAATTAGTTATACCGAAATTTATAGAGAATAAATAAATTTTTATTTAACCGTACTCATTTTCTCCTTCTATGCACCACACAAATAATTGTTTGCCCAGGTTTATTCAGACGCACAAAATTAGATCGCCGTGCACTCTGCCAAAGTTCGTGATAAATACTTTTAAACTTATCCTTTAATTTTAGAACAGTTTTTTACTTTAAAACAAACAAATTAAAACATTTAATTTATAAAAATTTTGAGATAGTCGATCTATAATAAAGTTGTCGCCCGCATTCCCTAGAAGAAAAAAAATTGGCAGACATTCGTTTTTGCTTAAGTCATGCTTTAAAAAGATTAGATAATCAGCCAGTCATCAGATAATAGCTTTATTTTATTTAAGTAAAAAACTATGTATGTCGTTTTTTGTCGTCAAGGCGTTTTACTTATTATATATTCTCTCTAAAATATTTTATCATAAATTTTATAAAATTAAGTTTAAATTATACAACCATTATTTATTTTACATGGTTTCGTTGGTCGGTTTATTCCCTGATTGTTGTTCGCAGATCAGATTAAAAGAATGGCCATTACATTATAATAATAAAAGTTATAAAAATTTCATCGATTACTAATTGGAAATGTTATTTTTAAGTTGATATTAATAACTATTCGACGTTAAAACAACTAAAATAAAATATGCGTATTAATTTACAATGTTTAAAGTACATTATTAAAATAATTTGTTCCAAATGCTTTTTCACCTAAACTTTTAATTGTGGGATTATGGTTTAATTAAATAAGTATTTAATTCAATAATCGTTTACATTAAATCTAAAATGTTTAACATAATTTTCTATTATTAATATTGTCGATATTTAACTATTTTAAATCCATGAATTAATATTATAACTCAAAATTTATTAATAATATAATGAAAATTTTTCTGAAGATTTTTTTTGTGACTCCATGCTGATTTCTTACCTTGAGCACATCTAGCTCCTATTGTAATAGGTTTTGTTTTGCTTTCCTTTGCATATGTAAAAATTTGTGTATTCATTTTTAACCATAAATTTAACTTTATTAGAAATTACTTTAATCACAATGCGTACATTAGTCCAGTTTATCCTGATCGTTTGACTGATCGATGTTCTGCCCATATTTGTAATCTGTTGTTTATTTGGAACTATTAAGTATGGTTTGACAACTAATTTTTATTTGTTTTTCGGTTTAATTAGGTATTTTTTAGAGTTCATATTAACTCTACCATTAAATTAACTTTTTTTATTTAATTTATCCAATTTAGATGTTTACTCGATTAAAAAACAACTTAGTTTTTTAAAATTTATTTAAACTTAATTTCTGCATATACAAAAGCATGTTAATATTGGAAATTAATGGTGAATATTAATCAACTTGATGCATAGACCAATCGCTTGCGTAATTTGTCATGAATTTACATATACAGTTCTATTGATTAACAAAATATTTAATAAATTTAAATAATCATTTATTTTCAACAAAAATGGGTTAATTTATTGATTAGGTTTTGTGCACGTATAAAGAGTTTGAATTAAATGATTTGAATTAAAACTATTTTAAGTCATTCATTATAATTTTAAGCATATCTTATTATTCAATTCAATATAAATTAATAATGCGTAGGTTTTGTCAGCGTTTACGAAAATACCATAAATGTATTTAATTTAGATTTATAATATTTTTATTTATTGATTAAAACATAAAATTTTTTTTGCATTTTTTAAATCATTCATTAAAAACTTTTGCTAAAATTGTAGCTAACGAAAACTGTGCCTATAATCCAAAGCGAACAAATCTTTTTTACAAACACTTTTATTTAGAAAATTACTTTTGAATAAAATTAATTGTGTTAAAAATAATATTTAAAATAATTATGAATAATTTGTATTTTGAAATATAATATTTTATAAATATAATTTTTTAAATATTTCTATGAAAATTACTTTATTGATAATTATTGAAAAAATTAAATAATACGAACACCACGTCGGAAACAGCAAATCGGCCAATTTTCCTCGAATAGACAAATTGAAAATACATAAATTACATAGATTAGATAATTTTATCAATGGTTGTTTTTCATTTATATTATATTGTTTAATAAGTTTTAAAAATTAAATAAAGAATTACTAGTTAAAGAAAAAGTTTCTATACTAGCAATTGACATAACCGCAAATCGTTCAAATTACATTTTAATTTTAAACCAACTATTATTTATTCTTAATTTATAATAAGATTTATTTATTTATAATTTTTCATTTGCTATTTTGTTATTCGGTTAAATTGTAATTAGATTTTTTTTTTTTACTTCTTTACTGCCGATCGGGGTCGGGTATCCGACGTCACTCTCTCCTTCCTCATAGAGTCGTCGAATAAAATCTAAACAAATTTGGCGACAAACGACGTATAATTTTTTTATAAACACGAGTGCAAAAGATATAATGTTTACAATTTTAAATTAAAATAGCAATATTAATTTTAAAATTAAAATTAAAATCTCCTTTTATCATGAAACGTTTGTAATTAAATAATATTTCCTGATTTCTAATAGCTTTAAAATAAATCAAATATCGAAAATTATCCTATGTCCAAATATCTATTTAAGTTAAATTATAAAAAGGAAACATCTGATTAAAATAAAGCGGAGTACACATGCCCACAACTGAAGGCAAAAATAATTGAAAAAAAGCCGGCAAGGCCGCGATGCCCAACAAAACTTTCAAAGTAATTTTTTACACACACGTAAATCTAGAAGAATTTTTGTCAGCTTTTACGAATTAAATGTATTTATTAAATTTAATTTATAATATTTTTGTGTATTGATTTATAAATATGAAATTGTTTTTTTTTGCATTTTTAAATCATTTATTAAAAACTTTTGCTAAAATTGATAAGCTGCGCAACGAACTTTGTATTTCGATATATAATTTTTATAAATATAATTTTTTAAATTATTTTTATGAAAATAACTTGATTGATAATTATTAAAAAATACGAACGCCACATCGTAAACACTGAATGTTAACCCAGCCCAGGCACAACAACAGTATTTCACATAATTATTGACAATTCGACTGTTTCAACAAAAGTAAATGAGAAAAAATAATAAGAAATAATTTAAAAGCTGCATGAAATAAACATAATGTATCGATAAATCAAATTCGAATAATCATCGAATTCTCTATGGAAAAACGCTTTGGTCTGAGCGTCAAAGTTTAAAGATTTTAAACATAACATCAAAATTAGGGCCATTAAAATTTTAATTAACACAACTGTTTCAACAAAAGTAAGAAAAAATAATAAGCAATCGCTTATACGGATAATAAGAACGACTCAAAAAAAAATTAAAACAGAAATAATTCAAACAAATAATTTTTAAAAGATTTAAACAAAAAAATTAATTGGCTTTTCAATAGTTTATAGAATTTTCCCAAGTTAGGAGAATTATATTAAAAAAAATCTATTTGAAAAAAGAAAAGTCAAAAATAAAAACTAAATTAAGAAAAGAAAATATTAAATAATTAATTGTAAAAAAAAATACATAATTATTTTAAACTAGAAATGACAAAATCGCTATGGAATTTGGCGAGGTATATTATTTTCTTAATTAAGAAAATGCAAAACATTTGGCTTCAATTCCTTAATGAATAATTTGCAAAAAAAACCAAAAATTAATTAAAATTTTGAAAAATTCTCGATTGCGAGACGCAGACGGGAACATTGTGGTAGGCAATAACCCCTAGGGCAACAAAGCCGGAACTCACAATATCGGTGTGCAGATCTCGAGTTGATCACAAAATAAACTAAAATAATAAAAAATGATCAATAAGCTATTAGCCAACAATCAATTAACAAACCAGTGTTCAATAATTAAAATTCAAACATATTAAATAATCTGCAAAAAACTTAAAGTTAAGTAGAAATAGTTTCTTTACCTTCATTTACTTAGTTTACGTGCAAAAAGCGCAAGTGATCTAGAATTTAAAATTCGTTTAAGCCCACGCTTTGACGCCAGCCAAGATTTGGACAAAAGTGACAATTATACATGTGAATCCTTATAGAAGAAATAAAATAAAATAAAATGTTTAAACAAAATTTATGCTTCATAAAATATGCAAAATATCTCAGCTGAAAAAAGTATCTTCAAAATATTTGGCAAACAAAAAATTAAATGATTAGAAAATACCGTATAACCTAAAAAACTCCCCCCTAAATTAGAACTCCCCCCTAAAATAGAACTCCGCCCTGAAATAAAACTCCCCCCCCCCCCAATTTTTGAATTTTTTTTTTTTTACAAAATTGTCCACACCTCTTTGGATTTTTAAATTTGTGAAAATAACTCAAGCGTAAAAATTCTTTTTATTTTTGTCAATTTTTATCTCCAAGATTATAAGTCATTGGCCAACTTTAAGCAAAGATATAAATTTTAAAAAGTCAGTGGATTCCTGTTAAAAAAATGAAAATTCAAGTTCTAAATTGTCATTCCGGCACTTTTATAAGAGTTTTTATGAGTCTTCCTCCACATTTGGCCTTCATTGTAAAAGCATGAATTTGAGCATTATTTGTTTTTCATTGATATTTTTTGTTTTTAAATGATTTTGAGGCCAAAATTGATTGAAAATTTGAATTTTCGAAAAAATGTTTGTATTCCGGTCCATACTGAGTATTTGAATTTAGATTTTCAACAAATACAAGTATATATTCAATTGCTAGCTGAGTGCAAAAAACGTTATTCTTACAGCGCTAAAAAGCAAATCGAAACATTAATAATATTTATAGACAAAAAATAGAATAAATTGAATTGGAACACGAAACTTTTTTTAATATAGCACTAGTTATTGTATTTTTGTTAATTAATCTTTTAGTTATTTGATCTCCAAATGTAAAATTTGTATAACTAAACACATAATTTTACATGTTTTCTTTTTTATATTTATAATATTTGTTTAATTGTTTTACAACTTTAAAAAACATAACAAATGAAGTTAGGTTCAGACTCTATGCTAAGCGAGGCTTAGCATTTTTATTTAATAATCTCATGAAATAAAATAGTTGTAATTGTATCATTTTTATTCAACACTTTTACTTTTGTTTTAACACAGTATTAAACTTATTTGGTATTTGAGTCGGAGATTTTATAGTTAACGGAACATTTCCCTCTTATTTAATTTATATTTAATTCATTTTTTGATATTTAAGAATTATTTGGCATATATTTTTTTATCGTTTTTATTTTATTGTAAAAAATTACTTTAAACGAAAAACATAACACACCATTATTTGGAATGATTGCATGCACGACGATTTGGTCCATGACGCCAATTATCAAGACCTAAAAATAGGTAGGTACTTAAATAAGTAAGCCAAACCTAATCATAAACGCACCGACATTCCCGTCCAGACAAGGCTAACGCCCACTCTTGAAAAGAAATGATTTGTATTTCTATAATTTTTTTAAATTTCTCACCCAATCGCAACTTATAAATGGTAATGATTTTATTATTATTAATAATTTGCCGCATTCTCTTTCCGCAGGCGTATCAATTTTTTAAATTCAGCGTCTTGCTATTATAAGCCATTCATTGCATGCGTTTTGACCATGCAATTAATTGGTATACGACAAAAGGTGATGTTGATTAAATTATTTTATTTTTTAAGAGTTTTTCATATATATTTATAAAATAACATTTTTATTTGTTTAATGATTTTATAAAATTTAGTTCTTAAATAATTTTTAATTTAAGTGCATTTATAATGAGCTGAAACTTTTGTGGCTTGTTTGTTTAATAATGAATGACGCGGTCAGTGAGTGGCCGGCCGATCATACATTTGACAGTGATTTATCAAGTGCGTGTTTGTTTCTTCTCATTTGGCTCGAGGTATAATTTTTGATGTTTTGAGAGACATAGTTTAACCGTCCATATCAAAAATTGCAAACATTTGTTAATTATTTTTATAACCAAATTATTTAATTCATTAGTCAATCTTCATTTATACTCTTTAATTTTGTTGTTGTTATGTCTTAATATCTTTCTATAATTACAAAACAATAACAAATAAAATTAGCAAATTAAATTTATGGCTATTTATTGCATTAAAACAATGAACTTAGCAATGTTTTGTATTTAAAAACTTCCTTGATTTAGATTACTTTATTTTATTATACACACTTCAAGGAGGCTATCAAATATACAGATTACCGCAAATGTAGTTGAGAAATACTTTAACCTTTAATTGAATTTTAAAGGAGTTGCCTTTAAGACAAACAAATTAAATTAAATAAATATTGAGCAAAAACGAAATTTTTAAGGGTGTTAGTTAGAAAGAATTTAAAAATAAGATTGTTTACAAGGTGGCAATAATACCTGATTTGTCAGGTTTTTCCTAATTTTTGGATGTTTTCCTGATTTTTTTCTGATTTCCATTGTTGTCTGATTTTGCATGATTTTTGGGAGTTTTCCTGATTTTCCCCTAATTTAAAAATTTGAAAATTTAAGTGAAAAATGCCAATTTTCATAACAAATATCGATAAAATCTTCAAATAATTTTTCCCGGCGGCGCTCATTTTCGAACCCGGACCGCCCCATTCATAAAAGATTGAAAAAAATTATCTTTTTTAAAAGTTTGGTTGCAAATCCCTTAACAAATTGAGTAAAAATTCAAAATTTTCTCGGCGGCGCCTATCGGCACCCCAAAAAAATTGCATTTTTGAAAATCGAAAATCGGCAAATAATATTTATTTAATGATGAAATAATTTTTATGGTATTTTTTAAAAAAAGTAATGAATTCAAAAGGCGAAAATGCAAAAATGATAGTAACGAAAAAATTAAATTTTACAAAAGTATTATTGCTTAACCATATTATGATTCAATAATAGTTACCTGCGACTAATAAAAATACACATTAAATCTTTTCTTGTGTACGAATCAATTAAATAAGTCAGATTTTATAAATGATATTGAGAAAACGATGAACGTAATCTAAAAAATAATTACAATTTAATTGATCATTCGCAAATTTATTTTATACTGGTCGGCCGCTAAATATCAAAACAAAACGAATTCGAAGCCTAAATATATAACGCTTTAAAAATATAAAATTTTGTGAATAATCGGTCCGTTTCTTCTTCAACTGTTATTCAACAATGTCTTCTGATGAATCGAATCCAGATTTCGATGACAATCAATGGCAAAAGGACGTTACACCGACAGGCGGTCAGCGTGAACGTTCACAGGTTTTTCTGACGGCTTGGCTTTTAACATGCAAACTTTTTAGACGTCCATTGTCTACAAAATTGTATACGGAGCATTAAAGTTTAAATTAACTTATTAATCAAAAATACTCAAAAAAATTTAAAATGCCTTTTTTCATTATTAACATAACGCTGGACCTTCAAGAAATTAGGAAATGAAAAAATAAATAGATTTGAATAATCTTTTTTTTAAATATTCAGGAAAACATCTATAAACACAAATAATTAATTTGCCTTAACTTATATTTTCAAAAAACATAAGTAAAAATAAATTATGAATTTAAAACTTTTTTATTATTTGTCTAAACTAAATTTGAAAACTGTAACAAGCCAAATATAATATGACGAAATGAAATGTATATTGGATTTTGACGGCAAGCGGGTTCCACCCTTTTTTAAATTATTGATTATCAATTAATACAATTTTTTTAATCTATTTTAAAAAATTAATATACATTATTTTTAGTTTAGTTATGTTGCAAAATGAAATCATGATTAAAATAAATTTTTTGGTAGCCTAAACTATGCAAAGTAAATTTTTAAAACTAATTTATCTTAAATTAAAAATATTGAAGAATAAGATCAACCCCACCGATTGCAATATTTATTAAACATTATAAAAATTAAACTTATCTTTAATTTACAAGAAATAATAATCTAATAAGTTGCATATTAAATAGAGATAAAATAAAATAAGATTATTATTTGATAGTCATAACTTTTTTTTGGTTTAAGTATCAAGTAAGTTTAAATAATATATAAAAAGCAGGCCTCCCATCTAAATTTGAATTCCCGTTCCCAGAAATTTTATATAACCGGTCTCTAATTTGGAGAAAGAAAGTGTAATGAAGAAAAGCCCAAAGCCTGGCCGATTTGGGTAACCTCGAGCCCGACCGTCTCATCCCCGAAAAACCCCGACCCCGCAATTCTCAATCCTAATCGGGGTTTCAACTAGAGTCCTGCGCAGGACCGGATCCTGCGCAGGATTTTGCAGGGTCCGGTCCGCAATACTGCACTTTTTGGGTTTTTGCAGGATTTGCAAGATTACCTGCAGGATCCTGTCCTGCATAAAATGCCAATTAAGGAACAGCAGAATTTCGAAAAGCATTGGCGATGGATTGCATTCTTCGAAGAAAAATTTGCTTAAAGATTTTAAATTAGATGTAAAGGTTCAAAAAAATATTGTATAATATTTCCGATTTTTTTTAAAATAATTTTGATGTCAATTTAGAAATTTTTAATTTTTTGCCCAGCAAAATTGTGGGAATATTTAAAACGTCATATCGTTGTTCAAAGTTGAATGGTAGATTATTTAAGTGTCATGAAATGCAAACAATCAGAGCAACTTTTTATTCTATATATTTTTAAGAAATTTTAAATTCAAAAAATTAGTCAAATTATCGAAAACTTTGAAATTTTCACTGAAAACTCCCAAAATCTATGAAGTATACGAAAAATACTTTTTGATAAATTTATAAATTAAATAAAACTTAAGCTAAAATATTAAAGTAATTCAATGCAACTAGAGTTGATTTATATAAATGCTTAAATTAATTAAATGTTATAACAAATCTTATATATAATTAAAATTTATCTAATTAGTTTTGCTAGAAAAAATGCAATAAAAATACAAAAGCAAAATTAATAGTTAAAGTTAGAAAATCTGCAATTTAACGTAATAATTGCCATAAATTATATAATTTTTTAATATCGAAGAAATGACTTAATAAAGTATATAAACAAATAAGAGAGAATGTGAAGGCCGAACTGGGGTACTCATGTAAAGAAGATTTTTTTTATCTGTTTTGAACATATTTAAAAAACCTATATTTGATTTTAAAGCCTACTGTATTATATTATATTATAATAATTTATATGTAGTCAATTGGTATAAAAATAGTAAAAAGTAAAATAAATTATTTAAAATCAACATTATTTTAAATAATTACATTCAGGTGTTTTCAGCGGGCAAACGTTAAAATCAACCAAATGCATAATACATTTACTTAAAAAGAATAAATATGAAAAAACGTGTATTTTTATGTTAAATTAAATATTACGGAAAGAAATGGAAAAGCTGCGCAAGTCATCGTTGAGCTCGTTGAGTCGCCCAGGGCATTTTGGCCGAGCGGCGCCTTTGTTTTTGTTAAAATATCATTAAAAATTTAAACGCTTTTATTTACTATTATTAAAAGCAATTAACAATTTAAATTAACATGTTAAATTCAATAAAGTAAACATAAGAGTTTTATTTCTTATTAAAAAATATGGAACAAATCTAAATATCTCTTAAAACCAAATTTTAATTATTAAGTAATTAAAATGTATATACATAAATGGAAAATGTATTTTGAAATTATTTGAGAAAATATAAAAAAATTTAAATTATAAAAATTATCATAAATAGATTAATTCAAAGTCAATGATAATTAAAATTTTTTTAAATAACTCAAGATGAGTCTCAAACTTCCATTCTAGGAATTTTAATTCTGCAATATTATAAATCTTCATTTACGTGTGAATTTAAAGAATTGTTAAAACGATTTTCCAAATTTAAAAAATAGTTCTGTTTTCATTTAGCAGTTGTATAATCCTTTTTATTTCCTTACTGTGCTTTGTATCATTTTTGATTTTATCCGATTTAATTTATAATTTTAGTTCGTACTCAGAATTTGAGCTGATTTTCTATCATTTAATCGAGACGTGAATGATTTTTATATTTATCACTGATATTAAAATGTTTTCTTTACTATAGGGTTGAGCCCCGACCCCTCGGGGGCGGGAAAGTCGGGGGTCGGGGAGGCCGGGGTTGGCAATGTCGGGGGTCGGGGTCGGGGAGGACCAAATTGTCGGGGTCGGGGGTCGGGGTCGGGGGTCGGGGTCGGGGATCGGGGGTCGGGGTTGAAGAAAATTTAATTCAATAAAATTTTTTTTCCATAAAAATTTTAGCAAATCTTTACTAGGCAAGCGGCCAACAACTCAAAATAATAGAAATCACCAAATTTGTCGAAAGGCTAAACCTCATTCAAAAATCTTGTTGTGGCCAAGAATTTTAGAAATTTTGTTGGATTGCCATTAAAGAGTTTAAAAAATGGCGGTGTTTTAGAAGTTTTTTAAAAATGGGAGGAGTAGGCGGTGCCGATAGGCGCCGCCGGAAAAATTTTTTTTGAAGATTAACAATGTTTGTTAAGAAAAATTGCTTCTAAATTAACGAAATTTGTCTAACACTTCTTAAATTTTGGAAATTTTCAGTAAAAATTTTTGACTATAACTTGTTGAACTTTCAAAATTTTAAAGAAATAGATAGAATAAAAATTTTTCTAGAACTTATGACAATAAAATACTTATGATCATTCAACTTTGAACAAAGTAATAAATACATTTTTTAAATACAGGGTGACCCAAAAGTCCTGCACCTATTTTTAAAAACGGAAACAATTTAAAAAATTTTTTATGAATTGTTTAATCCACTATTGATGTTCATATTAAATGGAAAAAATCATTGACTCAATCGGGATCCGAACCAACGCTAGACCCAACACACAGACAATACTCACCACTACACCACCACACAATATACGAATTCAATTTTCAAAAGTACTTATTTCTCCCAAAAAAAGTCGATCTTTAGGGGTGTTTGTTTTGGCTATGTCGGGGGTCGGGGTCGGAGACGACCCCATTTTGGGGCTCGGGGTCGGGGTTCGGGGGTCGGGGGTCGGGGTCGGGGCTTAACCCTACTTTACTATCCTCATTGTGATGATGCTGACGGTTTTTTTCTCTGTCTTCTGCTTTCTCGCCTGTTTACATTTGTTTTATTTTGGATGTTAGCTAAGGATAGTCGGACCTTCCCAACTTCTTTTTTTTTTACCAAAATTCCTTTTTGTCAGTAACTGTAATTTTTGGGGAATAGTATGTATGCATTGATAATATAGGTACAATATTTTAATTATTTATTCATTTTGTGTTTCATATTTTGGGGGTTTTTAGTATTATTGTTATATTGTAGTAATATATAATTTTATCTGCTTTAATTAATTATGTGTACTGTTTGGAATTAATTTCACCAGTCAAAATCAAAATTCTTTCAGTCTCAGTATCTTTGAATTTATAATTCAAAAACCGGAACCGAGATTCCAAAAATCGGGGATTTCCCGACCGGTCCCGATTGGGATGTTTCTGACCTGTTTTAGACAGAATTCTTGCCGTTAAATGTTCTGGATTTTGACAGCTAAGAAACTTAGTCCAAAAACTGCAGAATTTTGCCATGTTTTCGTTGGTGGTGGGCTAAATTATATTAATTAAAGAATTCTCTTTAAAGTTTGAATATTAAATCAAAATTAGATAGGTTAAGTCTATAAGAGAGCAGAGAAAAAGAGGCATGAAAAGTAGCGAGTTGGGTTTTTATCGTGTTTTCTCTAACAGTGGAGTGCACACGCAGTGGACAGGCGCCCAAAAAAATTGGCAATTTGGCATAACGATTGCAAAAATATTTGAATTGTATCGAATATCTTGGAACCGACCAGAAGCTTTTTGGTTATCCGAACCGAAAAAATGGAATATTCTTTAAGAAAAATGAAATAAACAATAATGCGCTTTGCCTTTTTTGGAAATTTGAATCTGTGGGCGCATAACCAAAAAAGTACCGCTAAAGTTTCAATTAAATTGAATCAATTTATGTGTTTGATCATATTCCTCGTTAGTGCTCACTTCCACCGCCAACGAAACTCCGATAGCCCGTAGGTGTTCACGGTTATGGGAAAAATTATGCAAAAAACATTTGTAATTAATGCACGATTCGTATTTGGCTTCCGCGCTCTATAACACAATAGATTATTTAAGAACAAAAGTTTGGATTTTATAAATTAACGACAATTTTCACATTTCGCATTAATGTCAGAAAAATTTTAAAAAATAGTTATGCCAAAATTATTTTTAAAAATTATATTATTGTCAAATTAATTTTAAAAATATTCATTATCTTTGAAAATTTTAGAACAGACAAAAATATGTTGTGGAACTTTGCTGACATTAAAAAATTTGTATTTGAAATGTGGACGAAAATGTTTGGTGCTTATGAGTAGCATAGGGATAAAAATCCGCGCGGGTACCCTCCCCGAAAAACGACGAGAGATAAGGGAAAAGGGAGAGAGTGCAGAGAAAAAGAGACATTTTTAAAACAAATAAAAAGTGCAAAAGTACGATTAAACCCGAAAATGTTCTGGCTGCTTTATGATGTATGACAAAGATAGTAAAATCGGAAAATAAATCCGAAATCAGAAACCCAAAACCCGAAAGTTCCGAACACCTTAAATCCGAAACGATTTAAAATCCGAAAACCCCAAAAATCCCAAAATTTCCGAAATAATTTTTTTAAGAAATTTGAGCATTTTATGAAACTAAAGCATTTAAAATCGCTCAACTTTGAACAAAGTTATAAATTTTTAAATATTCAGCGAATTTATACAGTCATATGAAATGAAAACTTTAAAACAGTCGCGGATATGAACCCTCACCCAAAGTTTAACTTCCCCACCACTCACCACTACACCACAACCAAAGTGTATCTCATTCAAAAATACCATCTTTAGGGGTATAAAATCCGAAATAAATACTCAAATTCTGAAATCCGAAACTCGAGATCCAAAAGGCCAAAAAACCCGAAATTTCCGAAATTCCAAATTTTGGATCCGAAATTTTGCCCATCCCTGATGCACAGCGCATAAGCATAAACGGAGGCACGTCAGACTGCCTATAGCAATGGTTTAATTTAAATATGTACAATTGCTCGTATAAATGTAATTGAACAACAAAGTTTCAAGTTAATGTAATATTAAAACCTTTTGGCAAAATAAGAAAAGAACCAAAACATTTAAAAAAAATTTTAAATGATGGCTTGTTGAATAATTAATTATATACTTAGGTGTTTAATCAATTGATATATTTAAGTGGTTTTGAATTTAAATGTAAAAATTTGAGAATAAACTCAAATTGTAAAGTGAATAAATACGCTTATTATTATTAAACAGAGTATTTTATAGATTTTATTGATAGAAAATCTCGCTTAAATATTGAACATTTGACGGTTGGTTTTTAACCTTGTGTCTTTAATTGTTTCTTTATAAAATGCTTCATTGAAATTGGAAAAACAATAATGAAAATAAAAAAAATTAATTAAATTGTAATCTTTGCTTTAATAAATTAAAAATAATTTGTAAACAATTAACTTATTTAGTGTTTTTTTAAATTAAATTTAAAAATAATGATTTCTTCAATGCTAATAATGACTATTTTTAAAATAATATTTAATGTTTAATTAATTCAATACATATATTCTAAAATTAATAGCATTGAAAAAATTACTAAAAAATCAAAATAATGCTTTAAATTTTTAACATATTATAAGATAATACGTTTGCTAAATATATCAAAATTATTTTTTATAAAATATATGTCTATAATACAATATGGCTAATAGCTGAGATTGAATGATTTTCCGTCAAAAGAAGCTGTGTTTCTTTGGATTTAAAATTCATTGCTGAACCTTGAGGCTGCTTTTTTCATGACATCAAATGTTTTTCGTGACAGCGGGTCAAGCAAATGGCAATGTACCAAAAATATTAAATGATTAAAAACAATATAAAAATTAAAAAATTTTTTGCACTCAAAAAAAACAATTTTTGTCGCGACCGAATAACTTAACACGTTAACCATAAAAGAAAAAGCGAAAATATTTTGTGGCAACATACTTAAAGAAAGAGGAAAATCGCAATTAATCAAAAAAGTTTAACAAAAAAACTCATAAACAATGAAAATAATTTAACTTATGAAAAAGTAAAGTAAATAAATTAATCGCCATCAACACCCCACGCCCGAGCCAGCCCACTCTTGACCCCCACCCGACTAAAAAACAAAAAAATATCAAAAATTAATTCGTATTTTGAAAAATTAACAAGAAATAATAAATAAAGGCAATATTAAAGCCAAAACTAATAGCCTAAAATAAATTTTGAAACCTTACATCTTTGACACTTTCCAAACGTGATTCGAAAAAAGCTTGCTTATGGAAGGCAGATATCAACTGTATGGCTGCAAGAAGCATCATTATTTAAAAATCTGTTTAAAGTTTGTACTGATGAATCTTCTAAATTCTATAAAATTAAAAAACCATATTTATACAAATAAATCAAATCAAATAAAGGCGTTTCCATCGCGACATTAGACCATTTACTATTAAAACAGCAATTTGATTATCGAATAAAAAAATTTCAAAACAAGTTAAATGCAAAACAAATGACTACATAGAAGTTGATGTGGACAGCGTCAAGATCTCTTCAGAGGTGAACGCGACGATTTCCAGATTTAAACAAAAAATCAACACCTTGTTTTGAGCATCCAAAATTTTATGGACTTCTTAAAGGTAAGCTAAAAAATATTTTTATTCTGTTAATTTCAATGATTTTCAGACAAAGAGTTAATTAAAGTAAATAATTAATTTGGGCATGCTTGATACCTTGGTTTATTCGTTGTTAATGGGAAATAATCGAATTCCGATTGTCTGTCAGCAAATCTGTTATTCTGTCTGCTTGAGTGTAATTTGTTTGATTAATTTAATTTTGAATTAAATTGTTTATTAATTATCATGCGTCTTTATAATGATTATTAATGGAAAAATGGAGAACCAAATTGCTGAAAATCCAGTGTTTGGTAATTTTTTTATATTTTAAAGTATTAATTTTACATATTATTAAGAAATGCGTTTGCTGTTAAATGCACACTTTTTGTATTACAACATTTTAAAAATGAAATTTGGTCAGATGCTCGCAGTTTATATTTCTTCAGTTAATTTTTATTTAAAAATATTTTTTGAGTTTTATGTGCTGCTATTTTGATATAAATTTAAATAAAGCATAGAAAACTTATATTAATTTTGTTAATTAATTTTCTTAATAAGCATAATTTTTCATATAATTGAAGTTAAAATGTTTTTCCTGAAATTTAATTTTCTTTTTTTTTATTATTTAGTAAATAATTTGCAAATTATATTTTATTATTGCAATCCATATTACAAAATTGCAACTTTTAATTCCTTTAACTTAAACCATTTTTAACATATTGTCAGTAAATTTATTTTTATTGAAGAATATTAATTTTTTATATTTAAAAATTCCGCATTATTTTATTTTTTGCAAATTTATCAATTCAATAATTAACGACATTCTACCAATTTATTCCATCAGAATATTTAATAAAAATTACATTGATTCTGCTCGTATTATAACCATCGCTGTGCCCGAGACTTTGTCTTAAGACCATTTGTTCTGCTGCTCTTCCACATAAAAATGTTGACATTTTGGCTTTTTTGCTTCTGTCGGTATATGTTTTATACGATTTACGAAGTATGAAATGAGCCCGGCAAGACAGACGGCATTTATCTATGCATCAAGTCAATTATTAATAACTTATATTACAAATGTTTTGAATTTTTTAATTTTATATTATTATTACGGACGTCTATAGCTAACATAAATACATTTGTAATTATGTTTTGTTCTATTTATATACATTTTTTTTCTTTTATTTTAGTTGTCTCTTGACATTTGTTAATTTTCGTCTTTTCTTAATTCAATTTTAAAAATTTATTGTTATAGATGTGCGTTTTTTGGATGTTAATTTTTTTTTTGCTTAGATATCATGCAAACATTTATTTTTTTCTAACATTTATGTATGTTTTATTTTTTAATTCGTGCATGCATTAAATATAACGATATTATATTTGCGTTAATTTTGTAGAGTATTTTTAAATGCTTTATACATACAAATTTTAAGAATTGCGCAATGTATTTGTATATCTTAAATAGCCAATTTTAATGTTCAAAAATAGAAGTTTAGATAAAATTTGTTTTCTTAGCAATAAATGTTATGCTTTCTATTATAAAAATGTTATTAAAATTTACATGGAAAATGGTGCAGGTATTCAGCGCTACGTATTTCGTTTTAAAAATAAACTATATTAAAATAAAATTATAGAAAAATATTATACTCTTAAAATACTTATAGAATAAATTATTTTTTCATTTTGACAGTGTATGAAAAAAAACTATAGTTATTGTTATTTAGATGTATATTAAAAACTTCTATATTTATTAAATTTGTTTTTATTTATTTAGAATTTACAACACCACTTAAAATGTGTCAATATTGAAAATTTCAACACGCCTTGATTTATTTCATTATCAAAAAAATTTTTTGATGATTTTAAAACATAAATTTTCATTTACTAAATAAAAGCAATAATATTTTAATAAATTTATTATTTTCAAAATTGAAGCATGAAAATAGTATGTATTCTAAATTATAAAGTAACTTATTTTTATTATAAAAAATCAACTTTAAAATGCATCAGCAACTGAGCTTCGTTTTCATACAATTTTTTGCAAGTAAATGAATATAAGTCTTGCAAAAAATACAACAAATTTAAAGTTATGCAAAAAAAAACAAAAAATACAAATTATTTTTGTTAAATTAATAAATAATGCAAAACCTTTAAAATTTTAATTTAATAAATGCTTAAAAACATGCTTAAGAGTAAAGTTTACAAAAACAAACAGGGGATCAAAATCAAAGATTTTAATTATAATATTTTCCATACTCATTTTAAACTCGAAAAAACGCTTTTTTATACTACAAGCTTCGTCAGGGCAGAATAAATCGTGATGCCGGCATGGATTCCGAATTTTGCCGTCAAAAACGAAAACAAGCGCCTAACACGAAGTCGAGACGGAAAATGCTATATTCCATTTTAATATTGCCCATTAATAATTAATAAGTAAAAAACGTTTAAAATTATTCAGTCAAGATGCTAGTGCTAATTAAAAAAATAATAAAAAAATTTACACAATTCAACATTTTCATCATAATTTTATTGCAGTGTATAAAAAATCAAAATGAAAGCAAAGAAATTCAAATTTTTTAGCAAAATAAAAACGTATAAACAACAAACATACAAAATATGTTTAATTGTAGCCGCTTAATGAGTTTTAGAATCAAAATAAATCTAAATGCATGAAATATTTAACTTTGGTTTGATAACTAAAAACTCCAAGGCAACAAGTCCGTATAAAAAAATGTACTTATTTTGAAGAAAGAATCTTAGAAGAAAGTGGACGCTTCACCATGGTTAGAGGGATTCGCCAGAAAACTGAAGGGGCTTTTCGCCGCGGGAAGAAGTACGGCTGATGCTTATGAAGAAACTTAAATATTATGAATAAAGAATTAAAATTTCTGGCTAATAAAAAATTGTAATACACAAATAATACAAATTCAAATTAATTTCTAATATCGTTTTAGTAATATAAACTAAACCAAACATAGGTAAATTTAAAACATAATTTTTTAAATAAATTAGCATTTATAATATAATTATTCAACACCAATTATTATCAGGCATTATATCTTGATAATTGATTACCGATTATAAAATTTCTCATTTAGAGCTTTCGAATAGCCCGTGTTTGTTTAATAACAAAATTTTAAATTTATTTAAATAACAAAATCTGTATAATATCTCGTCTTTTAGACACCGATTACTATATGGCACAATATTTCTGTAATGGGTGCTAATATTATTTTCTTTTTGTTTATGTTTAAGAGAATACAATTTTATTTCTCATAAAACAGATTTTGTAGACTGTTACTAATGTACATCATTGAGTACTTAAATTTTTTTTATGCATTATAATGTATATATTTAGTTATTGTTATACATTTACAATAAATGTTATAAAATTTTTGTATATATTTTAAATCTAATTTAATTCATGTATAGCAATGGCTTGTTTTATCTTTTTAAATTAAACGCTGTAGTTTACCATTTATTATTTTCACTATCTATTTCATTTGATTAAAAATTTTTATGATCTTAAGAGTTAGAGATAGATTAGTTGGGCTTCTTTCTGCTGAGCATTTGCCTAATAACTTCTGTCCGTAAATAACATTATATAAATTTAATATTCTTTGATCACAATATTATTTTACTTTTTTTTGTACAACGCATTTCTTTGCCGACAGAATTCAATAATACTGTTCATTTCGTCATATTATTTGACTTGTTACAGTTTTCAAATTTAATTTTTAAAAAAAGTATTAAATTCATAATTTATTTTTATTATGTTTTTTTGACATATAATTTAGAGCAAAGTTAATTATTTGTGTTAGATATTTGCATGAATTTTCTCAATTTATCACACAATGCTTGGTATTCCGTCTATACACTCAGTGCTCTCGTGGACAGCTAAAATTGCTCAAGTGATGATGGTTTTATTTACATTAACAAAATCCAAAATCGGCCCGCGTCCTATTGAAACCAGAGCATAATGACCAATTGCTTTATATGCGTCATAAGTTTGGTATTTTATTTCTTATTTTTAGGATTTATCCGCTGCCCGGACGGACCAAATAATACCATTCCTTTCCAAGGATAATATGATAAAGATTGTTCAAATATTAGTAATAAATTAAATTAGATAATCTCGCCTAATTGATTATCTGTAATTTATTGTATACAAACTTGTTCCAATTTGAAGTGCAGCATCCCTTGTTATCATAATTATTTATCATAATTTATTATATTTTAAACATTTTTTTTTTGCGCACGCCAATTGTTTATTGATTGGCATAGTAATTGTTGAAAAGATGGGAAAGTTGAATTTTGTTTTTGTAAAATTTTATTTAAAGGTTGTAAAATACTTTTAGAATGCAAAATGAATTGTGCGCTTTAAATTGTATAAATTTTGCTTCTATAAACTGAGTTTTTTAAATTTTTTTAAATCGACTTATAACGTGATGCCATCTTTTCTTAATTTTACGTAATTTGAAAGAGTAATGGTGACAAAATTTTGCGTATTTTAAAGTAAAACTTTTTTAATATATATATATAGAGATTTATAAACAGTGTAATCTATGTTTGGTATTTTTAATTTAATGGCATAGCAACTTTATGTTAGCATTTTACAAATTATAATTAATAAATAATTGACTGCAGAATCCCTCAAACTTTTTCAATTTGTTTATAATATTATTTAATATTAATATCAATAACTATCATCTATGTAAAGAATACAACATTTCAAATTCATGTTCCTATCTGTATGTTTAAAATAAAAAGCCAAAAAAAAATGTTTATTTCTATTTTACCTTAATCTTTAATAAAAGGAGTTACATTACCAAAATATTTAATAAATTGTCGGTTTTTAAAATTAATATGATTGTTTATTCACAAGATGATCGCAGTGGAGGTTGATCCTGCGACTTTGGATTGTGTTTAAGTCGTAATTCCTTATTATTCGTTAACTCGAAGATTTTTGCATTTATTCATAAATATTTACAAAAATCTATTTAAATATCAAAAAATTCCAATAGAGTTGAAAACAAACAACCATCGGTAAATTTGTGCTCTTAAATTTCATTTAACTTAGACCTTTCACTGCATAAAGTCGTTTCCAATTCAAATAACAAAATAATGAAAAAAGCTATTGTATTTTAAAAACCTCAGATAATAAACTATTTATACAAACCAAATATTATATAATATAAACGGTTACAATGCAATAATTAATATCAAAAACGTATTAATATCTTGGAATTTTAAATCTTTAAGTTGATTAATAGCTAAGAATCCAGAGGCAAACTTCACGCGGTGCGAGGTGTACTCAAAAAAGTTAAAACAATCAATGATTTTTTTTTATGTTATAAAATAAAAAAATTCAAATTTAACTGCACTTGTAGGGTCTTATTTTAACAAATTTTTCGAATAACATTGGATTTTATTATCTTATTTCTTTATGCAGATATCACGAATGGCTTCGAAGATTCGGGATCGAGTTTAATTTTAAAAAAGATTTAGCATGGGTTCTCAAATTTATCATTTAAACATTTAAGAAAAAATAATATTTAAAAACAAAAAGCCAATAAAAAAATTTTAAAGCATAAAAATAATAAAGTTTTTATTAATTACAATTCTGTTTTTCTCAAACTTAATTTTTATCTAAATTTCGAAAAGAAAGAAGAAAGATCAAAGCTCAATTACGCTAAATTAAAGTATGTAATATTTTATAATAATGTTTTTAAATATTTAAAATATAAAATATAACAAAACTGTGTGTTTGCTAGAAACATCAACTATATATATACTCTCCCTCCTCCTTGGGGCAAACTGAAAAAGATCGAACATTAATATGTTACAAAGAATAACTTAACTTTAAATAAGAATAAAGCTCCAATAAAATATTAAAATCACAGAAATTAATAAAAGAAATACTGAAATTTCAAGAAAAATAGATATGAAGGAGAGTTGCCTAAATTGTGATAAAATATGGCATAAAAATGATGTCCGAGCAAAACTTAGGAAAGAGAATGCAGCAAATTATTAATAAATAATAAAATCATTACCCCGAAATACAAATCATTTCTTTTCAAGAGTGGGCGTTATCGTTGTCGTCTGGGCGGGAGTCTCGATGCGTTTATGATTAGGTTTTGCTTATTCATTTAAGTACCTACCTATTTTTAGGTCTTGTTAATTGGCGTCATGGACCAAATTGTCGTGCATGTAATCATTCCAAATAATGGTGTGTTATGTTTTGGAGGTTTTGTTTTTTCGTTCAAAGTAATTTTTTACAATAAAATAAAAACGATAAAAAAATATATGCCAAATAATTCTTAAATATCAAAAAATGAATTAAATATAAATTAAATAAGAGAGAAATGTTCCGTTAACTATAATTAATCTCCGACTCAAATACCAAATAAGTTTAATACTGTGTTAAACAGAAATAAAAGTGTTGAATAAAAATGATACAATTACAATTCTTTTATTTCATGAGGTTATTAAATTAAAGTGCTAAGCCTCGCTTAGCATAGAGTCTGAACCTAACTTCATTTGTTGCGTTTTTTAAAATTGTAAAACAATTTAAAAAATATTATAAATATAAAAAAGAAAACATGTAAAATTATGTGTTTAGTAATACAAATTTTACAATTGCAGATCAAATTACTAAAAGATTAATTAACAAAAATACAATAACTTGTGTTTTATTAAATTTTTGCAATAATAGAATAATTATATTGAATGTCTCATTAGGTTTGATACTTAAAATAGTTTGTACAATCATGAACTTTTGTATTCAAAAATTTGAACCCCCCCCCCCCCAACATTTTTATTTAAAAAAATTTAAAATTTGTAAGCTTATTCAATACTGATTATTAAAAAAGCTAGCTAGGATTTTAACCGGTAGTGGGAAAAGAACACAAGGTCCGGTAAGCCAAAATCGGGCAAAGGTCCGAAGAGCCGAACTCATAAAAAATTTCATCAAACTTGCCAAAAAACATTTCTTTAAGTCAGTTTTGGTGCTGAAACCAATGCGGGTACCCGGCCGGCCGGGCGCCCAAAACGCAAATGCCCGAGTCGGGTATTTGCCCGTACCCGCCCATAAATATCCGCCCGGACAAAAAACTTTTCAGAAACTTAAAAGTGTGCCCATTTTTATAATTAAGCTTTCTTTTCTTGCGATTTTATACGTCACTAAATATTTACTGATTTTAAAATCAAGTATTAATTAAATGTTCGATTTAAAATAGGTGTTCCACATGTTCCTCAATGTGATGGAGAACGGCATAATTAATTTTATAATTTTTAAAGAAGCTGGTTTTAAAATTGTTAAAATTTTAGTTTTTTTAAATAAATAATAAGTGTAAATTATATAGATGATAGCTATTAATAAATATTTCATTAAAATAATTACAAATTGTTTGCTATTGCCTGTTTATTGAAGATTATAATATCTTCTTATGGAATTTTATTTTGTTAAGGTAATCTGAATCAATGTATTAAAGGATATAAGCATATATATTTTTTTAAGCTTGGGCTTATTCAAGTCTCAATTCGCAGAAACCATAGGCAGAACACGAAGACATGGCCAGTCTCGCAGCAGTCACTCTCGCCTTGTTGTTTAAATAAAACGATGTTTTTAATAGTCTATAAATATATTCTTTTAAATGGCAATTTATTAGAATCGTAAAAAATCGAAGAAAGCTTAATTTTTTTGTTAAAGAGTTTTATCTTTATTCGGTAAAATTATATTTTAATTTATATCAAAACAAATTTGGGTTCAATTGTAATATTAAAGTGAGTTTTGTTGTTATTTAATAATTTTCATAATAATTAATACAAACGTTAAAATGGAATCAAATTCATTTTTAGGTGCCTCTTGTTGATAATTAAAAATTTCTTGATAATTTATTTTATAATAACTTTACATTTAGTATTAAAAGTGTTTTTTTATTATAGCTTTTGTTGTTCCTCCAAATCGTAATTTCAAGTTTGAAACGTAGAGTCGGAGTCGTTTAGCTTCAATGAAAAGAGTTTGCAAATTTATTGACCCAATTTTGAATAGCAAAGAACAAATTTATACAAAAATTTATTCAAAAATCTTTTTAAAAAAACGTTTAAATTCATATTTTTGCAAATATAAAATCTAACTATTGTATACAAATAATAATAAGTTGCGATATATTTGTTTATATTCTAAAACATTTACTTTGCGAATCAAACTACCTATTAACAATTAAATAACTTTTCGCCCGTCGGCGATTTTGAGCAAGAAGCAGGCAGCAGTGTTAAAATTTTTTGCATATTTACTAAATGTTTAGATTATGTGTAATTAATTTTTATTGTAAATTTGAATTTATTGACAGAATATACATCCATTCTATATTTCATATCCGTTTTTTTGATTAACTAAGTAAGACCCACCAAAAAAATTTTTTTAGATTTTTAAATGTTATTTTGTAATAAACAATTTGTTTTAATTAATGAGATTATTTTTCTAAGTTTGGTTTCATTTGCTTTCGCTAACTTTTTAAACTTAAAGAATTTGAATTGATTTAATCACTTACCTATTTTAAATTCTGTTATAAATTAAGTAGACTGTTTAAGTTTTATTAAATCTAAATTTATTATATTTAATAAATAAAAGCATGGCAAAGCCCGCCCACATTTGCCTTTTTTTTCGTGAGGATTTTCTTATTGTTCATAGTGAGTATAAAATATTGTTGTCTTTTCATCCTTTTTTAAATGAATAGAACAAATTCATTTATTTGAAGACTATTTGTTAAAATTATAGAACATTTCATTATGATGCTATATTTAGTTCCAATTAATTATGCACCAGATTGTTTAATTGTTTGTTTTTTAACATTTAAATTAAATCTTCAATAAATCGTTCGCGTCGAATTGATGTTCATTTACAGTGAATAAGTTTATAGTTTAATAAATCTAAGCCGTATTAGAAAATTTACAAAATTACTTTAAAAATTTGTTTATACTCGGATTTTGCTAAAATAATTTTTTGTGTCAAAATGAACTAGGCGGAGGCCTTTGTGTTCGCTTTGATTATACGTCGAGATGATTAAAATTAGAAATTTGCATATAATGAAACCAAGGTTGTTATAAAATGATTTGTAACTATAATAATATGATATTTTTGATATAATTTATGAAAAGAACACGCATTCTTTTAATAATATTTTTTTTATTTGCAATTTTTTAATTGGTCTTAAAACTTGTTGTTTTTGAGATTAGCACGTTTTTAATAAAAAATAAATTTTTAAATTTCGGTCAATCCTTTTATAGAATTTACTTTTTTTTTAATATTTATTTTTTGACTTTGACTTTATGCATGCCCATATTCGGCAGTATTAATATTATTAAATAAATCGTTGAGCACTATAGAAGATTATGCAACAGTTAATTTAATCATCCCATTTGATTACTTAAGGTATTACATCACCTTTGACTTGAATCAAATATTTAAAAAGTTATTAATTAATTTGATCCTCTTGTTTGTTAAATACATATCTTCTAAAATTGTAAAAATATATTTTATTGCATAATCATGCAAGCTATATAAAAATTCTATCAAAATGAATACAAATACAATTCGATTATGAAATAATAAAATTCTAAAAAAATTCGAGTGTGTTTTTGTGTTAGGAATTTGGCTGACTTTAAAAATTCGGAAATTGAAAGGATCTGACAAAAATGATTGGTGGATTGGTCCTTGTGTTCACCACCCCCTCCCCCCTCCCCCCAACGAAACTCCGGCAGCCCGCAGGTGTTCGCGTAAAAGTATGCCTTAAAATTTTTGAATTAAATCGTGAATATTTTTGTATAACATATAAAAATAAATTTTGAATCAATTATAAAATAATATTGTTTTATGTGCAATACATTTAGTTTTTTGTGATAAAGAATAGTTAAATTATTTAAATTGAATAAATTTTGTTAATAAATTTTATTTAAGAATATATTTAACACAATTCTGAGCACGTCTGACTTTTATATTATGTTTATCTGGATAATATTTTAATTAAATATTTGTTAGGCTATTATCCATTGAAATTTTGTAATTTTTGCTTTCAAGTTCATGTGGCAATTTCGCGATATTGATAACTTTTTGATAGGAAGCAAAAATTATAAATTTTTTAGAAACCGTTTTTTGTGTTTTATTTTATTTTTCATAAAAATTTTTTGAAAAAACCGAAATTTGACTAAAAAAGCAAAATGGCGAATCATGTGCTTACAACTTAAGAAGCTAAGTTTTGTTGATTGCTAAACCATTTTCCCCATGCTTTTTAAAAAGCTTATGGTATTGTAATTTTATTAGCTTTTTAAATTATTTATAAATTTTATAAGTCATTTCTTAAACTAGATACAAAAATCACTTTTTATGTTTTAGATTCTTTACTTTTGTTGCATTCTTATGAAAATTTTTCAAACATGCCACTGATTTTTTTGCAAATTGGTTTTTTAAAAAAATTTTCCAGCGGCGCCTGTCGGCATCGCCGGACCGCTCACCCCCAGTAATGAAGCAGAATTCCAAAATCTGTATTACTGACCAATTAAAGAAAAATGTAATTCGCAGAATTTTCCCGTTGTCGCTATTGACCCCTATTAATTGTATTCAGAAATTTGGCGCAAAGTGCGTTAATTATTATTTGCTATAATTATTTTAAAAATTACAAATTTTAAATTCTTTGAAATTTTCCGGACATTTTGGGTCAGGAATTCCGGTTTCCGGAAATTTTTTGGCATCCGGTTATCGACGTCAAAGATAAATTTTTTCATAAGATTATTTTTGAAAATTACTCAATAAAATTGACACCTAAAATTTTTAGAGAAAATTTTAAAAAAACCCCAAACCCCCAACCGATTTAAGTAACCCCGACCCCGACCGTCCATCCATGAAAAACATCGACCCCGCAATTCTCAACCCCGACGGGGGCCCAACCGTATTTTAAAATATAAACCATAAATAATTTAAAATATTTAACAAATAAAAATCAAAGTTAGAAAAATAACTTATAATAATTTATTAATGAGTTTTGAAATAAAAATTTAAATTAAATGTTGAGAACATTTTGTTACTCTAAATCTATGTGTACAAAAAAGAATACGGCAGGGCAAAAACAAGTATGTTTGAGCTGACGACGCTCATATATTTACAAGAAATAATATATTTTTTTAATATAATAACAGAATAAATTTAAACCCAATGCACAAGCGTTGTTTACAAAGTAATCTGAAATTTTGGTTAAAACATAATATAATTAGAAACTTTTTAAATGACTGTTTTTATTCAATTTTTTTATAATAAAATTTTTGCTTATGATATTAACAGTTTTTGAGTCATTATTGTTATTTCTACACTCATTTTTTCACACCTATTTTTGCTTATGAACCCGGTTTTTAGGATACGCATCGGTTCAGTGCCGCACGGTTCAGTGCCAGCAACTTTGAAAGGCTATAACTTTTTTTAATTCAACCAAATCAAACAATCAAGATGTCATTGGAAAGCTCTAAGCTTTTAAAGGCTATTGTTAAGCTAAAGCTAAACAATTAGAAAATTCCTGAAAATATTATTTCAATAAATTACAAAAAACTTCGATTTTGGGTGTTTTTTACATTGAACTTTTTAAAAACGAATTGAACCGCTTGGCTTTTTCCCTATATGGTTCTTCTTATTTAGAGCTTTCGAATGACATCTTGTTTGCCTGATTAGGTTGAGTTTAAAAAGAGTTATAGACTCTCAAAGGTTGCTGGCACTGAACCGTGCGGCACTGAACCGATCGCCGCCGCGGTTTTTGGCCTATTTTGGAACTTTTCTCACCTATTTAGGCGCCTATTTTTAGGTTTTTCGAGCAAAGTAGCAGTTCTGGTTATAACCTCAAGAGAAATCGATAACCTCAACTACAAATTGAATTTTAAAATAGTTCAAGACAAATATTTAATTTCTTAAAGTTAATTTATAAATTAATAGTTTTAAACCCAACATACAATTTAAACAAAAATTAGACATTTTTACATTTAAAATAATGGCAAAGTCCTAATCAACGATCTTAAATTGATCTTGCAAAATTTATGTCATTTTGTACAATAAATTGAATGATCAGCCCTAAGAATTTTTATTACCTAAAAATATTTGGAACTCGTCAGTTTGATGTAAATTTCAAGAAATAAAGTTTATTAACAAGATTTTGTTTAATTTTTTCTATCATAAAAATTTAGAGAATTATTTACTAAAATATTATGAATATAAAATAAATAAAAAATATTAAATGTAAAATAAGAAATTCATGATGAATTCTTATAAGTGCATATTTGATTATAATTATCAAACAAATGGTAAACACCATTGCAAAATCGATACAATATACGATATTCAAATGTTTAAACTAAAAATGGGTTTTTAAATTTGAATTATATTAAATTTCCAAACTTCTATTATATGCAAATAAACTAAAATAATTTTATTATAACAGCAAAAGGTGTATGCTAATTCTTCAAGACCACGAGGCAGCGCACTGATCATCGCGAAATCCTTGCTCGATTCGTTTGGTGCCATGGCCAATCTTGGCTACGCGATTAGGTACATATAAATTCTGCAGTTTTTGTTTTTGGATTAATTTTCTTATTTAAAAATATACTAATAGATTTCATAAAACCTAAGAATCGCTAATTCTAAATAAAATTTTGTAAATAATTATTTAAATAATTATAAGTAATAAATAGGTTAAATACATAATTTTTAACTGAAAACTAAAACGATATAAACTAATAACTGTAAAATAAAGTATACAATAGTCATTGAAATTCACGTTTTAGTACGCGCCAACATTTGCACATTGTTTGCCCCGACAACTGCTTAACATAAATTAATTTAATTATTGCAATACATAAATTTTACTAACGAAAACATTTTTAAAATTTTAAAGTTGATAGCAAAACGTTAAAACATCTATAACGTTGAAGCTTAATTATTACGTGATGAGAAAAATATTTTCGAAATAAATACCTTCATGATTTGTAAGGCATAATAAATCAGCATATAAATTTATAGACTGCAATTTAATAGAACTTCACGAATAAAAGAAAATATGTTTTAATTTAACAATCTATATAAATATTATTAGTAATGTAAATTCAAAATATTTTTTCTATTAAAAATTGTTAGTTTAATAATTTATTAAAGTTTTAATATCAGAAGTATTAGTCTCGAAAAAAATTAAAGTGGGTTTATCGATTAAAAGCAAAGTTGAAAGGACAGAATAAGATTAGAAATAAAATAATAAGAAATATATTTTCTAATACAAAATTATAATTTCATAATTTAACGCAAAGAATTAGTTTTACAACAGTATAAAACAAATAAAAATATAAAATTTCAAAAAGAAATGCCGTAATCGCCAAATAATAAAAAATAACAAAGTTGTAATTTTCTGTTTTACTCAAAAATATAAGTATCAGTATAATTAATCTGAAATGCACTGCTGTCACCAAATTTTTTATTATAAAACACTTACAATATTTTTTCAAAATGTTTTCACGTTTTAGTACAAAAATGCCATTTCTATAAACTATTTAATGCAATAATTAAAATTTATGCTTTAAAAATTATCTTTGAATAAAAATAGGTTAATTAAATAAAATATGGAAAACATGAGTAAATTAGCAAACTTAAAATAATGTTTCTCTAAAAAAAGGAAAAAAATTGAGTTTTGATATTTAATTAAATTCACCAACAAACGAATAAAATCAAAGGATTGACTAAAACCTTAATAAAAAGACCAGCATCAAATAAACATTTTAATAATAAATATAAAGGTAATATTTTAAAAATAAAGATGTAACTTCAATTGGCGCCTAATTGAGTTGAAAGTTTGACCTTTTCCGTCATACTTATTTTAAAATACAAATACAAAAATGAATTTTTGTACTTTAATCAATTTTGACAAAAATAAATTGGGCCCGGCCATTACTTGGCAATCGCTCGCCTTTTAACTTCCAGTCTGTTGCTCAAAAAAAATATACTTACAGCGGCGAAATACCTAAATACTTTTTTTTTATTAAACGAATTATCCTTCAAAAATAATTTTATTTGAATTGATTAGCAATTATAATAAAGATAAATTTATATACTTTGAAAAATCGAATATTTATATTAAAAGGTTTATTTCAACAAATTCACAATATAAAATGGCATTGACTGTAATTTATAAATATCACCAAATAAGCCGAAATCAAGAAATAAAGAATAAACGCGGTGAACTCGGGCCTGCGGAGCCCGAGTTTATCGGCGTGCACGGCCAAAGGTGCACAATCTCCAAGTTGTACGTCCGTGCAGCAGTGGAGACGTACATCGACTGGCTTAATAAACAGTAATGATTTTAAATTATTAATTAAAAATTATTTGGTTTTTTGTGAAAATCGGAAAAAAATGCGCAATAAAATTTATTTATAGGAACATTTAGATAATTCTTTAATAATATATTATTAATAAAATTAACCAAATGTTAGCACAAATTGAAATTAAAATTTGTATTTTAACTTTAATTTGCGAGAAAGTTTTTATATTCCGTAACTTCGACAGTCTATTTATCGAAATAAAGATTTTTGTGCAATTGAATTATTGCTGCTTATGTGACTGTTTCCCTCATGATATGGCCATAAAGATAAAGTATTAATACAAATATATTACTATCACAATAAATTTTAATTCATTTTTTTAAATCGATAAAAATACCAAAATACCAATTAAAACTAAGTGTACCTTACATTGGCGCAGAAAATTTTGCAACATCCATCCATACGACATTAAACCATTTAATATTAAAACATTAATTTGATTATCAAAATTTGATTTGCTTCTGAATGTTTGCATAAAAATAACAGAAATTATGTTATAGAATTTATCTAATGATATTAATAGTAATGTTGCATAATTATTCATAAAATTAATAAAATCCTAATTCTAAAAGGAAAGTCAAAGTTGCTGTCGACAAAAAATCGTTGCAACTCGGCGGTTGCAATAAGGTGTTTTTTGGTAACAATTAAATTAGGCGCATTAGTATTATAATTAATAGCAAACTAATTATTAATAAAACTAAGATCAAACACACAGATGAGAATACCGGTTTAATCTAATCAAGTAAACTCTAATTTATACAAAAATTTTGCAAATAAATTGTTTATTCAATTGTAAAGTTTTTACTAAATCTAACAGTTCGTTTCAATAATGTTTAATTAATACTTATGACATTGTACTCGTCTTCAATGGAGATGATAATGTGCTCTTCTGACAAAGACCGACTATTTATGAGACAGTTTTATGTTGGAATATTTATATTATTTCTATATGGTTCTTTTGATTTTTACACATTTTTTTTTGTTTTATGATTATTATAAAGCAATGTATAATTGGGGTTTTTCGCTTAAAAAATGCATACGTTAATCTCAATAATATTATTTTTTTATGGTTGCCAAAAGCTTTCTTCCGTTCTAATTTAGGGTTTATCAATTTGAGCATATTTCTTGTTTTACTAAATGATAATCATCCGCAGGTTAAAAATTATTATTAATCAGGCTGGTTTGAGGTATTGTCTTTTCTTAATTCGAATTTTGCTATTTTTGTGTTTAATAAAGATATTTTTGGGGCAATTAATTTTTTATTATTATTTCCTTTCCAATTAAAGCGTTTGGCAATTTTTTTCAACATTAAAACTTCATTTAATTTTTGTTTTTTTAAATGCGCGGAAATGATTAAAATGATTTGTTAAAATTTTAAATATAACTAAATTTTAAATTTATGTGATTAAGGAGTCTTTAATTTGCAAGTTTTATCCTTTTAAATATTTAAGATAATTACTGTAGTAAGTAAATAATAATTTCATCTAAATATTTCGCAGTTAATTTGTTCTTAAAATTGACTGCAAATTAGTTTTGCTAAATTTAACATTGCTTTGGCGTCAAAAACAAGAATTCTAATTTTATTACATTTAGTCAATTATATATTCACTCTAAATAAATCAAGTTAACCTTTACTCTTGCATAAATCAGCCAACGCTTTTGTACTTTTGATCATTTAAAAAATTTAAACTTTTATTTGGCTAATTGGTAATTGGATTTACGCATATTTTAGTTGTTTGTAGCTTATGATTTCATTTGTGAATAATCTTTATTTATTTATGGGCAAAATTGCAAAATATGGACCAAATATGGGCAAAATTGCAAAATATGGACGAAATATGGAGAAAAATTTTTTCAAATATAGCAAAAATGGACAAGATTTTCCTAATAGAAGTAATAAGAGGAATAAAAATTTTTATATGCAAATTAACAGAAAAAAAATTTGAAAATAAGAAGAATTTTTAAAATTTTAATTTTTGTGGCAGAATTTTTTGTGCGAAAATGTCAATTTTTAGGGGTGCATTTTTTGAAAAAGCGATCCTTAGGGGTCTATTTTTCGTTTTTATTGCATTTTTGATAAGGAATTTTTGGAAAATGGCGGAATATGGAAAAAATATGGAATATGGATAAAAATCGCAAAATATGGAAAAATATGGAAAATATGGATTATAAAATGGGCTCTAGAAGCTCCAACCAAAGCTAAAAACACTATTGATGGCATTTAGAAGCCGTTTCAAGTTCGCAGAAAAAATATGGATTTCCATATAAATCGTGGCCCTAGTAATAATATGTACTACGAATATTTTACCGCGTCCCACTCCTACGATTATCAACCGTGCTAATTCCGGCTAAGAGAGGGCAGGGCGTTCGTTGTTGTAAGGAACATTAAAGTTTCGACAGTCAAAAACTCGATTACAAAAGGTAGTAATTTGAAGCAATTAAGGAAGGAAGTGTTGGCCAAATTATGGCTTTCAAATTGATTTTTAAGCAATTGTAATTGATTTTGTTTCAGCTTTTGATAAGTTAATTAAAAATATGCGATTTTTTAAAATTTAAAAAAAAAGATTATCATCCGTTTCGTGAAATAATTTGGAAGTTGGGGCCAATAAATCATGGCTTTCAAATCTTTTTTAATATTTTGCTTAATTATTTATAAAAATTGTTTGTCATTGATTTATAATTTCCATACAAAGTTTATTTATCTTTTTTGTTTAAATAGACATTTTTTACGATATTCTTTTTAATTAACTTTTTTTATTGTTCATGCATAATTAAATTTAATGTTGATTTATATATATTATTATTTTTAATAATTATGTCTAGAGAAACTGTTTATTAAAAATAATGTTGCGAAATTAGAGCTGAAAATAAAATTATTATTATTCTGTACATTTAGAAGTTTTGATAAACTATATAAATTTAACAACATTTAACAAAATTTAAATTTAAAATTAATATTTGATTAAAATTATCTTTTTTTTTCTAATTACGCTCATGATTGTCTCTTTGGCTTGCTGCAAGCAAGTATTTCGTCGTTGGCGGCTGAACAGAATTTATCGCACATGCAGTAGACAAAACATTGCGGCATTGTGCCATAAACTTTACATTATAATATTAGTATACAAAATACCAAAAAAACCCGCAAAGAAATGCGGGATTGCTTTAAAACGGTACGACAGGGATTTTGAGTAATAGAATATTCATTATTTTATTTATAATATTGAAAAGATGTATTTTTAAAAAAATTATACAATAAAATTTAACTACAATTGTTTATTAAATTATTAACAATTCCTTGACTAAATATTGGTTAGCGAAAGAATATTTAAATATGAATAAAACTATCAATAAATTCTAGAAAAGAGGCATTTCAAAAGACTAATATAACTTTTGCAGTTTAAGAAAAGAAACCCAATATTTAATTTAAGGCAATCCTTTATATTAAAAGTTAATAAATGAATTCTTTGCAAAAAAATCCGTGTTATACGGAGCATCAATAACGTTAAATCTTTTCTAAAATAAAGATTTAAAATAGATATCAGAACAAACAGAATTTAAATCAATAAAACCAAAGAAATTGAGACATAAATCAAACCCCCCTTTTTATTTAGTCTCGTGCACAGAGCAAGAATGGAGGGTAAATAGAGCAGTCTCGTCAAAAAACTATTCTTAAAAATACTTTTCTTTGAAATCAAGCTGTGCTTGACAGCATAATTTAAATTTAGTTGTTTTCTTTTTATAATCAATCCAAAAACCAAACAAAAAATGATTTTTTCAGTCAAATAAATATGTGCCAGGTGCAAACGAGGCTGAGGCAGCAGGGGCAGCCCGAGCAAATATTGTATGGTCCGCTGTCGCTCTTCCTTAAAATAATTTAATCAATTAAAATTGTTTCTTTAAAAATAACCCACAGAAAACCAAATGTGCAGAAAGGAGATGAAGTCGCGCACCGTCTTTGTATACGTGATGTGCCAATATTTACGCTTATAATGGAAGAGATAAGTCTTAGAAATAACAATTATTTACAAAAAATAAATTAACAAAAATAGTAAATTTATTAATATTAAAAATAAACAACTGGAATAAAGAGAACGGTACTATCACAAAAAATTAATTCACCAAAGGATTAATACTGAACTTAATTATTGATTTATAAATTCAAAAAGATTGTATTTTGAAAATATTAAGTGTTGCGATTTTAAATGTGCATTTTTGGTCAAGTTTTTTTAAATATATAAAAATTGATATTGATTTATTTCTGCCGCATTGTGGTCCAGCGACATGCTGGAGAATTCCGAAGGGTTCAACTGTGTTAGTTATATAATTAATTTAAAATAATTATTATAATGAACATTTAATCCATTTCTTAACAAAATAACTAAAATGTAATTTATACAACTTGCTAAACATTACATTTTCTAGTATTAAAATTGTTTATTGATAATAGAACTAATATCCAATTTAAATCATCAGTCACTTACAAGAAACGATTAAAAAACTGAACCGCACAGAATCTATAATGGCATAAAAGAATTCATAAATAAACGCATTCATAAAGTGTTTGTTAAATGCACAAAATATGTACATGTTATTAATATTTAGACGACATTTAACCTAATCTAATAATGCACGGTTTCAAAAATATATATAAAATTTGATTTTACATTTTTAAGTAAAAACATATATTATTTAATATCATCTAAGAAAGCTTACATACATACTACTATTATGACCAAGATTATCACAAATTTGTCAAATAAATATACAAGAGAGGAAATAATAGTTAAGGAAAGAAGTACCGAAAAATGCTTCACGCTTTTTCACCACACAAATTATGTCACTATTAAGAAATATTTGTTGTTAATGCAAAAAAAGGAATCACAGCGGGCTTTAGGGTAGCGCGTGATAACCACAAAACAATTTATAAGAGTTCTTGTATTTCGATATAAAAGAAACACTCAAATATTAATTAAAATAAAATGCAAAAAAATTAGATTAAAAAATTAACAAGAAATAATAGATAAAGAAGGCATTATCTATGAGCTCGAATGCTGCGCAGAGCGTGCAGGCGTTAGTGTGACGCCGTAACGAACTCTGCTCTACAATTTGGATTTTAAACTAAGATCAAAACGAATATTTAAATTTATTTTAAAGCCAAAACTAAAAGTTAATTTATAAATTAATAGTTTTAACACCTCACATCATAATTTAAATAAAAATTAATGCAAGTTTGATTAAAAAAAAATCACGAATAATATATTTAAGTCAAAATACTTTAAAAAATTCATATTATGTTTTAACCAAATTGCAAATAATTATTTTCTCAAAGGATAAAAAAAAAATTATATAATTATAAAACGATGCGTCCCAAACGGATCGCAACGAATCGCATTCCGCCTAAACTCCACAAAGAAGCACCGACTTGTAGCGTTTTATCAAATTGGTCATATGCAATATTCTTAGATAAGTTGTTAAAAAATACTTTGTCATTAGACATTCTTTATAATTGATCTTCAGCAAGAATTGGAGGATGAGTACCGGATTCATCAAAGACTTCAATTACCAAAGTTTATTAGGTGAGGTAAAACAAAAAAAAAATGTGATAAAAATCAATAAACTTATAATTATTGTGACGTAATCTATTCATGCATTGGAACAAGATGTTGACCGAATTTAAAAATATTATATTACAATAAAAATGAGCAAAATTTCAACTTTTAAATTATTAAAATTATTTTCCAGATCTTATGAATAAAAACCTCAATTTGGAAAAAAAAATTTAAAAAAATAGTCATTTTTTTATTTAAAAAAATTAATTAATTAAATAAAATACAAAAAGTTCATTTTCAGAATTAATAAGATGAATATTAGGTGGTATATGTTCTGTCCGATTTAGAGCAATAAACATTTTGAGCCCCAGAAAAGCGAGCAGCAATTCTGTAGGGAATTTTGAGGGGCTATTTATCCCTCATGACGAAGTTTTGCAGAAAATTTCTCCCAAGCCCGCAGGGATTTTTCCAGTAAATTTACCCCGTTTTCAGTGCATTTTGGAGTTTGCGGATCTCCACGTAGGAGCTGTCTGATCAACTTAACGCAGTTATCTTTTGATCAGTATCAAAAGTTTTGCTTGCATGAATTTTATTTTTGGATTTTGGCCCCACAAAATATTGGTTATTTGCTTTTTAAATTTTGTTGCTTTACTTTTACATCAATAAACATTGATAAAATTGGGCATGGGTCAAACATTTAGTTTGTTATTGCGCGTTAAAAAACAATTTATCGCTTTACTTTTGCATACCACTGTATTATAGTTTAAGTTAAAGGCGTTGCGATTTTATTTAGAGCTTCTATTGACATAAAATAATTTAAAAAAATTAAAATGTCGTTCAAAAGAAATAATCCGAAACTCTGCCTTTTTTTTTATATCGCACTCGTTACATGGTATTCGTATCAAAAACAAAAATATAAATTATAAATCAAAGAAAACAATTGTATTCATGTTAAGATAATGAAATTGAAATATTTTAAGTAACTGAAATGAAAGAGCCGAAAATATACCATTGTTTAAAATTGTAAACAATCATTTCTTTCGAATGTAAAACTAAAAATTTAAAAAGCAATATAAAATTAAACACAAATAGAGAAATGTCGAATTGATTTATTAGTCTGCATCAACGATAAAGCAACTAATCAATTTAAATCTAAGTTATATTAAATAAAAAAATAATGCCGAGTTTAGACAGTGTCGAGGAAATCATTGTTAATTAATAATTGTTAAAGTTTTAAATCAAACTATTATCTTCGTGTTTAGTTCATTTAAAAAAACAATCATCAATGAGTTCTCAATTTACCATTCTAAAAGCACTTTGAAAAAATATGTTTCTATCTGGTTGGCGGATTTTTTTTTAAAACGAACAAAAGTGAACATAAAACATATAAATTTTAATGAATTTATTCACTCAAATATAGAATTTTAAAATAGAAACATAATCCCAGATTTAGCTATAATACAAACATGCTAAATATTATTTACGTAATTTAAAATAGTAAACCTTAATGTAATGTTTTATGCAGATTACAAAGATATACAAATAAAAGGTTATTATTTAAGTAAATAGTTTAAAAATAATCGGCATTTTAAAGCTAAATATAATGTTTAAAATTCAGCAAAATAATAAATACAAAAAATCTATAATTATAGCTTGCAGCAACTCAAGATGGCAAAAAATTCGAATTGATAACTCGAGGTTAGTCACACGAAAAGTTAATTTAATTCCTTTTTATTAATAATGAAAAAAATATCAAAATATGGCGGGAGAAGCGTGCATTGTTTACAGCGCAAGATGCGGTTCTTGAAGCTCAAAAAGTTCTATATTAAATTAAGATATTTTTAAATACAAAATTATGAGTAAGAAATTCAAATCAAAAAAAGTTATTAAATTTGTTCAAAGAGGCTTGCCAATTCTCTAATTGTAAACCAATACTAATATAATTGTTTTCAAAAATCAAAATGCGTAATATAATTCAATTCAACCTACTTAACATCAATATGCTAAATATTTCCATCCATGTTCTTCTCTTGCCCCATGAATTTAAATAATTCGTTAAATAATTTTCCAAAATTTAAAATGTTTTCTCCCAAAAAATCAAAATAATAAAATCTTTGTAGCTTTTGCTAAATAAAAAAAACAAATAAAATTTGCTATCTCTGTTGATGCTATATTTATAACCAACAAAATTGAAACAGTTTTAGTGTTAGCAAAAACTTGTGTAAAATATTTTATTGAACATAAATCCAAAAAACATTAAAATTTATTTGATTTTAATAATAAAGCAGTAAAATATAATTATTGCTTATTCGTGTGCGTCTACTTCCACATTTGAACTACATTCACTTACGTGCATAAATTGTAATTTAATGGAAATATGTTTCGAAGATTTAAATAAATCAGAGATGATTTATACGAACACAATAATGCAAAAAAAGGCGCAAAATATTATTAACGATTGCAATCCAAATAAATAATTGCATTGCCTTATAAATTTGACTTTTATAATTCTTAAATGGCTGATTACCTAACGAGCAAAAATTGTCCACAGGCTGAGAATCAAATATATTAAAATAATTACGTTTTATTAATCTAAAATAAATAAAACTTTTGTATCCAAAAAATGATCATTAAATTAGAATATAGGAAAACGTATCAATATGTAAATGCTGTAAGACACCCAACTTAATATTTATTTATCTTATAATAAATCAGGCATGCTCGGTATTAATCTGAAACGGAACTTGCTTTTTGCACAAATTTGGCAAAGCAAATAAGTGTTAAAAAAGATTAAAGCTAATGTATGAATGCATTGTTCTATAGCAATAAACAAAATTAAAATTATTAAATTAATCAATTTATCAAAGCTTAAAATATATTTATAAGTAAAAATTAATTAAAAACAATCATTTTCTAGTTGCATTTAAATATTAATAATTCGATAAAAAATGTAAATAAAAGAAATAATATATGCTTAATTAATAAAAATCATGAGTTTTTTTTGCAATAATGCCAAAATAAAAAATAATTATTAATAAATATATTTAACATAAATAAAAAATTTTTTATATTTGGAATTTGCATATTAATCTACAAAAATTTAATGATAAAATAATAAATTATGATATGGGAATAAAGCTAACCATATACAATTTAAATAAACACTTTATCTCATTTATGTTACAGCTGGCGATAAAACCCGCGGGAACAAACAGAGAACAAATAATGGTCACCAGCATTTATCAGATCACCTGAATGTTGAGCTGACCAGTCTAATTTAGCTTTATATTTTGTAAATCCATAAAAATGATATTTTTTACATGATTTGTTATTTGTATTTATTTTACTACATTTTATATAGATTTTCTCCATTCATTTTAGCACTTCCTCATTATCTGGGCTTCTGCGATCGCCAACTCCTTGCGGGGCTCGGCTGCGCCGTGTTCTCTATGCAATTTGGCCGCATATTGGTATGCCGTATTGCAGCTTATGAACTCGTTTTATCATCTGTAAAATTTATTTGTTTTCTCATTAAAATGTAATATTTGGGCTTTATTATTTTAAAATAATACTATTATTTTTGTTGGCAATATTTAAAAGTTTCATATTTTTATTAGATTTTTACGTTTTTACTTATTTAAAAACGACAAAATTTGTATATGACAATCTGGAGTTCAACTTCATCAATCCTTATGAAATAAGCACAATAAAAGTTTTAAATTCTATTTAAAGAATAAATGCCGTTATGGCGTTGTTTTTTTATAATTGCAAATTTCAATTACTAACTTGCTTTTTGGCTTAATCTAAATTAGTTCAAACTTGCTTTTGACGTGGTTTATTTTTTATTATTTTAATGGTGTTATTACATGGCTAAATAGGGATATAATAATTTACATAATAAACTTATTTGGCTTTTTGTATAAAATACTTTTTTTAACAAGCATAATTTATGTATATTTCTAAATTGGCAGTAAATCCTTGTGTTGACCAACAGGTGCAGAGACACGGTAATTAATTTTTTGATTAAGCATAATAGCTTTACAAAGCAGAAGAATTTTTATTATATAAATAAGAAAACATACCATAGCATTGTTCCTATTATACTCAATATAATTTGATGTTCCAAGTCATAAAGGCTCAATAAACTTAAAATATATAGTATTTCACAAAATAAAAATTAATAAGAAAAAATATTTAATGTTTTTATAACAATAATAAAATAATAAAATAATTTTAAAAAAACTTAGTAATATAATAAGCATTTTTCAATGATGTTGAAAATGAATACTTATTAATACAATTGGATTAAACAATGCTCCTGTTAGAAGAGAGGTGCACGTGTTTGAATGCAATGCATTGGAGAGCTGGAGGCGCTCAAAATGGCGGTTGAAAGTAAATATTTTTGTAAAATACTTTAGCTGTATTGATTTTAAAAATATTGTTAAAATCAATTGAAGAAGAAATTTTGCAAAAACAATTATAAATATATTAATATTAATTGTTTGTAACAAAATATTATTGAAAAGCAAACAAATTTTTAAAAACAAATTCAATGTATGTATTGAAAAATTTTCTTAATATTCTGATAGAATAAATTGGCAACATGTAATTAATTGTAAAAATTGATTAAAAATGTTTTTAATAATATGTATTGCATTTTAGAAAGTGATTTAAGAAAAAATATAAGTAAATAAAATTATAGTCATGTCGACCTATTCAAAACTGAAAATTATTTAAGCGAATTTGAAAAAAAAATTTGGGTTTAAATATTGTAAATACAATTTTTATCAATAAAATAATCTTTAATCAAATTATTGAATATTTAAAAAAACAACCAACCTTAAAATTTTTATTCAAATAAAAACTCCGAAATCAAAAGTACTTGCACATTCCGTGCAGCGACTTCCAAAATTTGTCCCTTTCATACAGAATTTGGACTAAACTTCATTTTTCAAAATTTTAACCGCTTTCGTATATTTTACATAAATTTTGACTAATAGGGTACCCCCTATGTTTTGCGATATTGACGTTGTTCAAAACCGGTTTAACTCAAAATCTGATTAATTTAAGGTCATATTCTTGTTCTCGACCTAAAAAAAAGCAGCCTTTTGAGCAAATAAATTATATACGATTATTGTTAAATTAGGGTTGCTGCAGCAGCACTAGATGTCTTCCTCAGTCATAGGTCATATAATATTGTTTAGAAATTATATTATTGGATAATTGAAGGAATGACAGTGTGAATGCATTAATTAAGTATAAACTTTTGTTGATTGATTATTTATATAAAGTGCTGATTAAATTTATTTTTCAATTAAATTTTATCATCTTTTCACCTTGGGACTGATTTTTGTTTTGGTTAACAATTTTTAAAATTAAAAAAAAGTCGTTCTTTTATAGAGAACCAAAATATTAAAATATTTATAAACGCCATGATTTGTAAATATTATTTAGGATTCGCGATATTTAAAAATATTAAAAATATAATTGTTAAAAGAATAAATTTGCTAGGAAATATATTATTTTTTGATTAATAACTGATAAATGTTAATGAAGTCTTTGGTGAATCCGGTACTCATTCCTCCAATTCTTGCTGAAGATCAATTATAAGAATGTCTAGTGACAATGTATTTTTTAACAACTTATCTATTTAATTTAAGTTTAATTATAGCAAGTCATTATTTATAGGTTTCGTGAAACAAAAAAATCAACACGTTCGTTGCTGTTAAGTAATATAATGGGCAAATACCTTGCCTAAATTTGTTGTATTTTTTCTATCAATTATTCAAAATGAATTGAATTAAAATAATTTATATATTTTTTCCCATTTATTTAGGTTTTGATTCTATCCTTATTTGCACCAAACTGACCACAAGCGACGGACCACTGGCGTGCACTTGCCCAGCGTTTTTTTTGTTAGCCCTTTTACTTTCAAAGAAGCCGCTTTACCGCTTTATTTTAACCGTTTATTTATCATTTTGGTTTTTAATAGCCATTTTTTCGACATTCATAATTTATGTATATTTCTAATTAACTAAAATATTTTTAGTGCATAAATGTAATTTAATGGAAATATGTTTCTAAATAAATCAGAGATTATCCGAACACAATAATGCAAAAAAAGGCGCAAAATTATTAAATTGTTAACGATTGCAATCTAAATAAATAATTGCATTGGCTTATAAATTTGACTTTTATAATTCTTAAATGGCTGATTACCTAACGAGCAAAAATTGTCCACAGGGCTGAGAATCAAATATATTAAAATAATTACGTTTTATTAATCTAAAATAAATTTAAAACTTTTGTATCCAAAAAATGATCATTAAATTAGAATATAGGAAAACGTATCAATATGTAAATGCTGTAAGACACCCAACTTAATATTTATCATCTTATAATTTATCAGGCATGCTCAGTATTAATCTGAAACGGAACTCGCTTTTTGCACAAATTTGGCAAAGCAAATAAGTGTTAAAAAATATTCAAGCTAACGTATGAATGCATTGAGTTCTATAAAAGCAATAAACAAAATTAAAATTATTAAATTAATCAATTTATCAAAGCTTAAAATATATTTATAAGTAAAAATTAATTAAAAACAATCATTTTCTAGTTGCATTTAAATATTAATAATTCGATAAAAAATGTAAATAAAAGAAATAATATATGCTTAATTAATAAAAATCATGAGTTTTTTTTGCAATAATGCCAAAATAAAAAATAATTATTAATAAATATATTTAACATAAATAAAAAAATTTTTATATATGGAATTTGCATATTAATCTACAAAAATTTAATGATAAAATAATAAATTATGATATGGGAATAAAGCTAACCATATACAATTTAAATAAACACTTTATCTCATTTATGTTACATCTGGCGATAATGGCATTGATGACGTTTTAGAAGCGCAGCAATGAGAAATTTCTGAAACGGAAGAAGGCGCTGAAACAGCACAAACTCCGTGGGAACGAACAGAGAACAAATAATGGTCACCAGCATTTACCAGATCACCTGAATGTTGAGCAAATGAATAAACATAATTAATTAAAAGTGATAATTTTATACTCTATTTGAAATTTATTTAAAATTAAATGATTCCATTTTATTATATGTAAAATTAAAAAACAGATAGATATCTTGTTTTTAAAATTTAATACAACTTTTAAAAAGAGAGAGACGAGTATACGGGTACAAATTTTTAATAAGGAAACCTTCATGAAATTGGTTAATAGAAATTAATAGTAATAAAACAACACATAATTTTAAGTTTTGTTTGCTATCTTAACAGAGAATAATGTAATATTCAAACATGAAAAAGATATTATTTGTTAAAATTAAAAACATTAAAATAATATATAATTATCTATTTGTTTGCTTACAAAAAGCAATTATTTGCTTTTAATAATATATTTTAAAAAATGATGATGCCGATATTTATAATATTAATTGCATACATACAGAGGACGGTGGTTATCGGCTTTGCTTGATGACTATCTTTAATAGAGCCGGATCTTGCCTTATTGTTGGATTTGTCATTATAAACGAATCCCGATATGATATGTTCAGACATATTATAAAACGTAGATTGTCTTGAATTTTTTGTTATGGGTGTTTTAGTTTTTCAGTTGTTTTTTAGAATCCAAATATTTGAATAATTTTTCTATAATTTTTTTTAACAAAAAAAAAATCGAACGTGCACACATAAGAAAAAAAAAACTCAAAAATTACTCCTGCTGATGAGTTCTAATTCTTTTAAAACAGATTTGTTAACACAATTATGATTTTATTAAAAATGTTGAAACGTTTGTAAACAATGAATCTTTAACAATAAAAACTCCTACCCTATTTTTAAGATAAATTAAAATTCTTAATTGGAAGCTCTTTTTTTAAATTTCATACATAAACTGCTTTTAGCTCGGTGCCATCCCTTCACCAAGTCCGTCGCACCTAAAAAAGACACAATAATTAGCACAGGCCACCGGGATTATTAAAAAGAATTTATGCAAACATTTGGTTTAAATAATAAAAAAAATTCTTGATAAAATAAAAATATATACAAAAATAGCATTTTTATGTAATAATATTAAAGTTGTATTGTATAAAATATCATAGAATTAATAAAATCTTAATATAAAAATAAAGTTAAATTTACAAAAATTACTCTAAAACAACAACACTTTAAATAATTCATATTAAAATTAAAAATGAGTTAAAAGCGTAAACAAATGTCTACTAAACATTGAAGTCTATGTCGACTGCGAAATAAACAATTTATATTTGCTATAATGCATAATATAATTGGAAATATCAAAAATATCTAAATTATAAATTTATAAATGTAGTTCGCAAATATCAAATAAAAAAAAAGTCATTCATTATTTAAAGATTAGTAATTGTTGTATAAAGTGACCTTTAAAAAATCTGTAATAAAACAACTATCTACTATTATTAAAAAAATCGTTCAATTTTATACACTGAAATTTGTAAATGTTTAAATTGACAATTTAACTTATGTTTAAATTATTGATAAAGAAAGTGAATTTTTAAAAAGCAAACCATGTCTTTACACAAATGGAAATAAGTTACTTAAAATCATAAAATTTAATATCGAAAGGATTTTCTGCGGCGCACTTACGGTCATGTAGCGGACATGCAGAACTCGGCGGTTGCATAGAGGTTTTTTTTGGTAATAATTAAATTATTTGCGCGCAAAAGGTAAAAAAAGTTAACCACCAATTTATGTTAACATCTAAGTCTATTTATTTCCAACAAAATTGAGAAAAACTTAACATCCGTTAAAATAATTTCAAAGAAAACACCGGCATGCCAACCTTTTACGAAAAACCCCGATTCTCACCGTGAAAGAAATACAATAAAAATGATACATTAATAAACCCAAAATTTGATTAACTATAATTAAATTATAGAAATGCACCAAATTCCTTTAAATTAATATTTTTTTAAAACCCTGTGATAAAAAATTAAACACATTTTTTTAAACAAAATTAATATTTCTCACCTTCATATGATAAATGAAAGTAAAAAAAAAAGATTAACATATTGTAAAAAATTCTACTATAACGCTAAACTTTGAACCCACGGAATATGCTTTTATACAAAGTTACCATAAAAATCTTAAGTAAAATAATATTGTTTAATTCATGATAATTCAACTAATGCTTTATAATTAGTAAGAAAAAATTTATGATAATTAAAACTTTTGACGACAAACCCGCCTTTGTGTTATCAGTGTCAGAACTAGCAGATGTCAATAAATCTGGTTTAATTTAATAAAAAATAATAGAATAAAGTCAAAAGAATTTATAAGAAACATCAAGTACTTTAATATTTAGGAGTTGAAAAAATTAATCTTTTAATTTAAACATTTATGCAAAAACCAATTTTATTTTTGTATTTACGTTTTCATAATCAATCATTTTTTATATTTAAACTAACATATTCAAAGCCGCGACAAATAACACTGAGTCAAAAATTCCAAAAAGGTTTCCCCGCGGCACTAAAAAGCTTGTGTTTTAAATATGCAAGATTTTAGGGTCATAATTGAATTTAACTATTTGTGTTAAATTCTGTCCGTAATATTTTGCTTAATTTTTAATGTCGAGTTAATTGTCAAAATTTGCTTTCTTTGTTATATCAATTTTAATCTTATAATTTTTAATTGAAAAGATTAATCAATACTTAGGTTATTAGTTCTCTTTCATTAACTGTGCCATTTTTTGACCATGAGTATGTTTGCTTCGTTCAACTCGCATTGAACTTTCTGGATTAAAAAATTGATTATTTAGTTTTTACGCGAGTTTAATCATATTTTAAATTAAATCATTTTGTTTATTTGCGCAAAGCCCAACTCATAGTTCTTTGATTTATGTCTAAATTATGTTAACCTTTTAATTTTGATTAATAACAAAGTTTAAATGTTTTAATTAAAGGAGTTTTTATTTCTTTTTTAAAAAATTGTAGTTAAAATAAATATATATTGTCTGACATAAGTGCTTCTGTCTTTGTTCCGTATTCTGTTACTACCTCCAGGTTATTATTTAAGTTTATCAATCTCTATGTTCGGGCTTTCTTTCAATATCATGATGGTTGAATGAATATGGGCAATGGAAGTGCTACTAAACCGGGCGATGTAGTGACCGCTCCATGGTTGCGTATTTGATTTTTTTATAATCAATTAATTTAATTGCAATTTAATTTGACTATCTTAAAATGTTTTGTAATTTACGTTTTATATTATTGAGATGTATCGTAAGTCTCTTCACTGTTGAGTTAAGTGAGAGTTTTTATTCATTTTATTTTTTGGTAATATTAACTTTATTTTAGCTAGTCGTGGGTAAAAGTATTTAGGTAATCAATTTTTTTTAATTTTTCTTTAGCAAAAAACTATAAATGTCTTATCTTTTTTATTTTTTTAAAGGGTGCAGTGAGTCTTTACTGCTCAACAAATTGCGCATTTATTGTTACACAATCCCGATTCTTGCACTCTTTCCGGTGCGTTGAATGAGTCGGGGTTGACTCGTCTTCATTGGTTTTATTGGTGAGGCAGTGACCGGCAATCCCCATTTTTTGGCGATAATTGTGTTATGTGCCCAAGGGGAGAGAATAAAATAGTTAGAGCATTTAAAATATATAAATTATTATATGGCCTTACGCATCCAACAAATACTAAAATACAGCAGCCATAAATAATAATATAAATAATTTTTCAAATAAAAGATATTTTAAAATATTAATTACCAATAGTAAATACATTGTTTTTTTAATGAAAATAAAGACTAGAAATTATTATGTTATTTGTTGTTTTATCTACACATTACTGATAATAATAATTTTAAAATATGTATTAAATAATAAACAATACTTTGACCGTAAGCAACTAGTTTAAAGTATTACTTAATATTTAATAATTCATTATATAATCACTTCTTTCATCCAAATGCAAAATGTATTATTTAAAATTTACAAATTAGTTATTAAAATAAATTGCAGTAAAAGTTTATAAAATAAAATAAAAACAACTATAAAAATGGTATGCCCAAGTCGAATCTTTTACCAACATTTTAACAAAAAAAACTCACATAATGTCTAATAAGACATCAAATTAAAATATTCAAATGTTATAAAAATCTTTAGAATTATACCAAAATTAATTTAACCAAATAATTAAGAAATCTTTAACACCTGATATACAAAAATCTCAGTTTAAAAATGCATAATATTAAGCAATCATTTTCAAGACACATCCACAGTCCAAAATACAATAATATTTAATTTATTGAACCCAATGGACAACAAATTGCTCTACAGTCGCATTATTCCTTTAAAAAAAATTTACTCTATCTTTAAAAATACAGTCAAATAAGAATCGAGCATTAATTCAAAATGTTTTTTTTGCATAATTTTTTACAAAACGGTGAACACCTGCGGGCGCTCTGAGTTTTGTTTGCGGGGGGGGGGATAGGGCCAATTCCACCAAACATTTTCTTTCGATGATTATGATTCAACTATAGCAAATTAAAGCAGTAAAATTAAATTAATTAATTTATTCCCATGTTTTACTTTAATTCACTTCCTCTTATCGTTCAACCGTGGCATCGAATAAACTATTGTACATCTAGAAATATGGATATCATAAAAAGTTATTTAAAATAACATAAAATGTGTTAGCAATGGCCAAATATTCTAAAAGATAGTTTAAATGATTCAAAATTAAATTATAGTAAAAATAAACATGTGTTCATAAATAAACACTAACAAAAAAATAAACAATGTAATTTTATTAAATTAATACACTCAATAAATGAATATTAAATTTAATAAGTAAATAAATTATCGCCAACTGACTTACACGAGTTCGCATTCTTATAAAAAGCATTTGGAGGCTTTAATTTTTCATTATGTAATTAATTATTTATGCAAATTAAATCTCACTTTTAATTTAAACAAAATCATTTTCATAAGAGATTAAAAGAGAAAAATTCGTTGATAAAGTACAATATTGTTACAAACAAATAAAATTTAATACAAACGGTTTGGCATTAAATTTATAAATGATAGTGTAGCAATTTTAAGAGTATTCTTTTTGGGTTTCTTACAGAATATTAAATCTTCAACTCGCATATTTATTTTAAATAATATGTACTTGGTCGCGTTTTTACTTTTTGCGTCAGAACAAAGACTGTGCACCTATTCTGTGTACGTCATTGCGGAGGTAGAACTACTTAGTCTCTCTATTCCTCTTAATTTGCGAGTGAAACAACATATTTACAAACCCATTTATTCTATATATTTATCCTAAAGATTACTTAATCTATAATGATGATATGATCATGGCTGGACGAGGTTTGGTTTTTACCGACAACAAAGGATCAATCTAAACTTTGATAGTAAAACCAATGAATTTAACTGGGACCAACAACACGGTAAGTTGCTAAAAATATGGCTTATAGAAGTAAAAAACAATTAGTAAATATTTAATATATCAAATTTTTTCATCGTAAAGTGATTAACATTTTGTTGACCCAAGCTTCCGGTCTCTAATTTTTATTACACAATAAGAAAACATATCATAATTAAATGACAAAATCAATTCCAAGCCGGGAAATTGTTTAAACGTTTTAAATAACCAGTGATGCACCGCGTTTTCTTCGTATATTGGGTATAATCTTAAATATAAATGTGTCTATCTAAAAAAAAATGAAAGCAACAATTAATTCTACTTTACAAATACAATTGAAAATGAACTATTTTCACATGTTTAAAAAAATTAAATATCAAAATGAAAAAATGTTTGCATTGATAGGTGTGCATTTTTGTGAAAGAAAAAGTCATTTACAGGGGTGCATTTTTGGGTTAAAAAATATCGGATGATTGATTACAAATAAATCGTTGTTTTTTGACAACAAAATATTAAATCCAAACTATAAACTTTAACGAAAATTTATTTCAATGTTTATACAATAGAATAAAAATAAATAAACATTTATTGCTACGTTAACTACCGTAAATTTAATTTGTATTCAAAGATGTAAACTGACCTTTGCCTATTCTTTACTCCAGATCAAGATATTAATATTCATAATTAAATTAATTGTAAAATGTTCCAATACGAAGATTAAAAATAACAATTTAAATGCAATTATTAAATGGCTTATAATAGCAAAGACAAGGAAGTTCTAACAACAAATCAATAAATGCAAGGATGCGAGAACGCACAAATGATTAAAAATAAAATAAAATTACAATTAAATATATTCAAGTATATATCAAATTGGAAAAATTAAACATAGTAACGAAAAAATTAAATCAAATAATGATGCAATGTATATAGTTGTATTTACAATTAATTTCAATTCGTTCAATAAAATGAACAATACTTAATTTTTAACACCAAATAAAGGGATATATTAGTTATATTATCATACAAACATCAAAAAATATATATGTAGTCTTGATAATCCTCTAACAACTGAATTGTTATAGTAGCATGATCATTTGAAAATCTGTTTAAAGTTCGTACTGATGAATCGATGATGAATCTTCAAAATGCTATATAAATTAAAAAACATTTATATAAAAATAAAAATCATAAAAATCTGCAACAATATAATAAAATTTTAACACTTATTTTTCTTTTCTTTTCTTTGATTAATCTATATCAAATCGAGTTATTACAATATGTATGTGGGGTCTTAAAAATAAATGCAAAAAAATCTAAAATGCTTTATACGAGACTAAATTTTTTTCAAAATTATTTTTCCAATAACAATGAATGAGTTTTAATAAACTTTTACAAACAATTTTATAACCTCGGGCAGGATAATATTTAAAAAAGTATCCGTAAACATTTCTTTCGTAGAGTCAAAAAACGTTGCATCGAAAATACAGTAACTAAATAAATAAATAAATCTCTTTAACATATTAAAATCATTTAAAATATACTTTTTAATTGCTAATTTATATTATTGAAAAAAAGATAATGTAAATAAAACATAAAACGTTTCACCCTATAAATCAAATAAAAATATATATTCGATAAAATAGAAAAATGAATATTTGCTTTCTAAACAAAAAATAATAATAAACGAATAACTTACATATTTATTTTATTAAATAATATTAGCATCAATTTACACTTCGAGAGAACAAATGGCATCCGGAAAACAGGAATTCAGCGTTTTAAAAATTTGAATCTCGTATTTAAACATTTGCTTTTAACAAAATTCTAATTGCTTAAAACCATTGACTCTTTTACTTTTAAATTGTATTGTGATAATAAGTAAATATAAGAAATTAAATTGCCGATATATAATAAATGATAAACTCCTCCAAGCGCGGAGACGCTGCTCACTCACCAACTTACGCCCTAAAAATTCAATTTATTAACCTTAAAATAAGCCAAAATCGAAAGAAGAAGGTTGAGGGATTCTGCAGTCAATTATTTATTTGTAATCTATAATGCTGCATATTTTTATAATATAAATTAGTCACCCTATCTTGAAGATTATAATTATTAGAAATAATAAAATTTTGCTTAAATCAATTTGATTTTAAGAAATCGTTAAATCAATTAAATAGTAAAAAATTGTTAATTCACAACAAAAAAAATGTATGGACATTTTTGAATAAAAAGTAGTAAAAAGGGTAGAAAAAATATCAAAGAATTTGTTGATAAAATACAATTAACATATTTAAGAATGAACAAAGACTTTACTATGCCAGGCGCTACACTAAAAATACCTTATTTTAAGTTAAATGACAGGTTTAACATAACACGTTTTTAAATTTAAAATAAAAGACAAACGCCGTTATATATTTAAACGCTTAAATTTTCTTAAAAATTTTAAACTAGAGTAAAAATTAGCAACTTCTATAATGCTGCTTTAATAAAGTCAATTTATTTCAAATGGGGATAATCAAACTTAAATAAATGGGAAAGAAAATGCTCGAAATTTAAAAAATTTAGAAAAAAATAACAAAAAAACATTGGCAATTCTTCGACCGCCGCAGTAGGGCTCAGAGGTGACCTACCATAAGAATATAAATTAGTCAACCTAGCTATTTACTTCAAAGGCAAATAATTATTAACTTTTAACAACAAAAAAAATAAAATATTTCAATAAAATTTACGTTAAAAAATAACTATTGTAAATTGATGCGTTTGTTGAATTTTAATTATCTACAAAAGTTTTTTGTTAATATGTTTAAATATAACAATTAAAGCTTTTTAGCTAATAAATAAATAAATTTAACTTTGAAGAAAAACTAAAAAAAAAGGTTTAATGATTTGAAAGTTACTATTTGTGAAAATTAAATTGAATATATCTGCCGATTTTAGAGAAATATTAAACATAAATGACAAATTATTAAATCTAAAATAAAAGCTCGTGAAAAACGGCATTAAATAAATTTGGAGATATCTAAAAGGATGAATAATTTCGAATTGTCAATTTTACTTATTAAACTAACTTATTACATTTAAAGAAGTAATACAAAGTCACTTCAATAAGAGTCCAACAACTCATTATTCTTATTGCAAAATCACTTAAAATTTATCCAATACGAATATAAGTGTACTTTTACCGTGATTTAAAAAAATATAATTAAATAAAATTGCTGGGTTAATAATTTTTAAAAATTATAAATCGACACAATTTTGGATAGCAAAAAAATTAAAACTTATTATATCTCTTCAAAAAAAAACCAGATAACTTTACCCAATCAAAGTTTAATTTACAAAGTTCAAAAAACTTATTTTAAAACGTTAAATGCAATTACAGAAAATCAATGGCAACCAAGAGGCAACCGTTAATTATTTTAATTATAATACCTAATAACTATAACAATAAATAATTCGGGTATTGACTGATTTCGGCAAGTACATCAGCCAGAGGAAAAACGGAACGATTACCACTATAGTTTTGGAAACATCAAACAAAGAATTATAAAAAAATTGTTTAAAAAACTTTTGTCTTTAATTAAATTATATTATTAATATTTTAGATTACTATTACATAAAAATATAGTTTAAATTTATAGAAACGATGTCGTTTTATTATATTTTGTAGAAAATTTTTTAATGAATTTATACCATTAAATTTTAAGATTTCATGGTAGATGTTAATCTGTTGAATCTGACACTTTGGTTGCCATCTTCAGTTTTTACTTAATTATTCTCAAATTTACTCTTTCAGAACTGCTTAATCTTTTTAATTGGGGGTTTAAATTTCTTATGCAAATATTAGTATTCAAGAAAATAGTAATAGTGTTTGAGTTTAGATAGATGTTTGCCTTTAAAAATGAAAAAAAAAACTATTTTAATAAATTTGTATAGCTCTTCGTTTAAAAATGAAAAAAAATTGTCGATAATAATTAAGTAGTAAATTCAATGGCTAGTTTACAATTTTTTGGTAAATTATTGAAATTTGTTCAGTTATCATTTCATTTTAAATAAAATTTTTGTGCGTTATTCGATGCGTCGTTTTTGATATTCGGAATTTTTAAAACGTAATTAGCACCGGTTACTGTTTTTAAGATTGATATTGTTTTATAATCTCGAACTTTAGGTGGAATTTTGGTCAAAGAAAAGTCGGTTTTAAGGGGTGCATTTTTGGGTTATTTCTTTGGGTTCGTTTTTATTCCAAAATTTATTAATTTGACCAAAAACAAGTTAAAAATAATATACTCAAAACAAAAAATTTATTTTTAAAAAAATTCTAAAAGTTTTGTGTTCTGATTATTTTAAAAATATTTATGGTGAGAAAATTTTTTAAGAATATAATAAAAATTCTTTAAAAGGGGCCAGAGTATAACCCTCCAAGTGGCTCTTCTAATAAATATATTAATACATTTACAAGGTTTCTTTATTCAAATTTATATTTTTAATTAGCAATAAATTTACTAACTTTTCAAAAATTTTACCTTTTAAAATTTGATCATTACATAATTTTTATTATATGTTAAAATCACTAATACTTTTGTGGTTTATAATAGTAGAAACAAAAGATTAAGTTTTTATTTTGCTATAAAAGATGCATAATTTCTAAGCTTAATTTTCTTTACGTTTTTATATAATGCCATAGAATTGAAATGATTGATTTTGTAATCTAAAAATATTTTTTAATTAGCAATTCACTAGAGTAAATAAAAGTATCATTTACTTGATTTTCTTTATTATGAAAAAACAAGAAAGGCATATATTTTGAAGATTTACATACTAATTTTATATGATTTTTAACTATTCATAAATAATCAAGCTTGATTTAATCATTTTAATAAATCTTTACACGATTGATTAATACTTTTAATAACTTGAGAAATTAATAAAAGCCTTAACAATAATTGCTATATTAATTTTATTTTTATTGCTTTGTTTTATATCTTGAGTTAACATGGACATGTGGCATTTTAAATGATTGATTTTTTTTGCTTAACATCCTCCTTTTTATTTAAATGATAGCACTAATGAGTGATTAATAATTTAAGTAACAAAGTTATTTACCTTTTTGTTTAAATAGTCATTTCACACAACAATATTCTGTTTTTCTCTTTAATAAAAAAAATTCATAAAAAATTCGAATTTTTTAAACATTAAATTTTATCGCAAATAAGAATACATTTTTTTACAATCTTTTGTTTTTTCTTTAATAAAAAAATTTCATAAAGAAATTCGAATTTTTTAAACATTAAATTTATCGCAAATAAGAAAAAATATTCCGCAAAAAATATTTGATGTTTATCATTGTTTTTAGAAGCTACATAATAAATCCGTTATTATAAAATTTATATTACAACACACTCAAGCTCTTTTTTTAAGGTGAAACGATTACTTCATCTCGTATGTTTCTAAAATTCACTTTATTTTTTTTCCTCAAAATTGCTGAGTGGCTTAATGTTGTGAACTAGTATATGTCGTTGTCTTTTATATTTATTCAAATATGTAAATTATCAATAAATATTTTAAAAAACTAACTTTCTTAGACAGTTAAAATTTAATGAGCCTATAATTATCTTGACGAATACTTTTTGTTTAGTAATTAATCATGTTCACGGGTGTGTATTTATTACTGAGACGGGAATTTATTATATTTGTGATTTTAAATTGAGTTTTGTTTAATTAAAATTTTAAAAATTATTTAGCAAACGCTTAACACTCGGCTTCGTACACCAAAAATAATGTGAGTTCCGTTTTGTGCATCGTGTTTGGAGCATGATGTTTGTTGTACTAAAATTGTGCTTTAAAAAATATATAACATGTTTTAAAATTATGCTTTAAAAATTTTTAAATTTTGATTCAAAGGAGAGGAGCAAGGCTAAGCAATGTTTTGTTTTTCAATATATTCTTGTTTTGGATCCTGTATCAATTATGGTCTTTACAAAGTATCCTAGTGCGTTTCGTTGATTCCCCGTTCAGAATGGGAAATATTTATGGTTTAGTTTTTGATTATTTTATAAAAAAATGAGTTGCTGTTCGCACTTTGCGCAAAACTTGAATAATTTAAAATCTATTTTTTCCATATAAATCCGGATCAGAATATATAATTTTTTATATAATTTGAATCATAACAAATTAATAATTTGCTAAAGGCATTCGCAATGCTTGGCCAACAATATCGTTCCATCATGCTGCACATACGCGAGAGTTCAACAGATATTTAATGTTATTTATTTTAACCTGTTCGTAATCGTGTTCTGAATATTTTTTGACTACAATTTGTAGAATATTGATGATGAAATATTTTTCTTATGACGTTGGTGTTATGGTTTAAGATTTTCTAATTCAAATTTTTTGATATTTTTACGCAACTGGCAACAAAAAATTTTATTTAACAATTAATGTTTTTACTTAAATACAGAATTAACTAAATAACTTACCCATAACTCCTAATTTGGAAATTTTTTAATCCAGCCTAATAACAACCGAAGGCGACTTGATAATTCAATATTTATTTGAAATTTTCTGTTTTCTTGATTTCCTTGTTTTGAATAGTTTAAATCATCAGATATTTTTTTAATTATAAAAATTCGT